>JADBJO010003084.1:128349-148349 GCA_016801955.1 Conus betulinus
AAAGGAATCAGGGAGCCTTTCTGTGCGAAAAGGAAAAGCAAGCTGAAACACTCACGTTTACTGCAGCCAATCAGACCGTTCCCACAGTGAAGATGAACTGCAGCCAGTCAGAACTTTCCAACAGTGAAGATGACCTGTAGCCAGTCAGACCGTTCCAACAGTGAAGATGACCTGTAGCCAATCAGACCTTTCCAGCAGTGCAGATGACCTGTAGCCAATCAGACTTTTCCAGCAGTGCAGATGACCTGTAGCCAATCAGACCTTTCCAGCAGTGCAGATGACCTGTAGCCAATCAGACCTTTCCAGCAGTGCAGATGACCTGTAGCCAATCAGACTTTTCCAGCAGTGCAGATGACCTGTAGCCAATCAGACTTTTCCAGCAGTGCAGATGACCTGTAGCCAATCAGACTTTTCCAGCAGTGCAGATGACCTGTAGCCAATCAGACCGTTCCAACAGTGAAGATGAAGTGTAGGCAATCAGGCCTTTCCAACAGTGAAGATGAACTGTAGCCAATCAGACCTTTTCAACAGTGAAGATGAACTGTAGCCAATCAGACCCGTTCCAACAGTGAAGATGAACTGTAGCCAATCAGACCTTTCCACAGTGCAGATGACCTGTAGCCAATCAGGCCTTTCCAACAGTGAAGATGAACTGTAGCCAATCAGACCTTTCCAACAGTGAAGAAGAACTGTAGCCAATCAGGCCTTTCCAACAGTGAAGATGACCTGTAGCCAATCAGGCCTTTCCAACAGTGAAGATGACCTGTAGCCAATCAGGCCTTTCCAACAGTGAAGATGACCTGTAGCCAATCAGACCTTTCCAGCAGTGAAGAAGAGAACGTAAAGAGCCTTGTAAGGCTGTGCAACGACTCCTTTCATTCTGTCAAACGATGCGCGCGCGCGCGCGTGTGTGTGTGTGTGTGTGTATGTGTGGATATATATATATATATATATATATATATGTGTGTGTGTGTGTGTGTGTGTGTGTGTGTGTGTGTGTGTGTGTGTGTACCATTACACGTGAGCGCTCGTCAGATTTGTCCATATCAATGATACGAGAACATCAAATTGATGGAGTAAACAAGCTGTAAAACGTATTTTCCATCTTAAAACGTCTGGTTGGAAAGCAAATAAAAATAAAAAAAAAAACACTAGAAAACCGAAGAGGATACTATTGAAACAAATTATGCAAACGATGGGGAAAATCAAAATAAAACATGATGAAGATCAATATCTTTGTAGTTTTGACCCTCTCTCTCTCTCTTCTCTCTCTCTCCTCTCCCTCTCTCTCTCTGTATGTGTGTGTGTGTGTGTGTGTGTGTGTGTGTGTGTGTGTGTGTGTGTGTGTGTGTGTGTGTGTGTGTGCGTGTCTGTGTGTCTGTGTATGTGTGTGGCTGTGTATGAGTGTGTTTTTAGAGAGAGAGAGAGAGAGAGAGAGAGAGAGAGAGAGAGAGAGAGAGAGAGAGAGAGAGAGAGAGAGAGAGCTGAAATAAAGCTCTGAAAGTGTGTTTTGTTCATTGAAAAATTGTTTATCGATTTTGCCTGTGAAGGAAACTCGGAACAGTTCATGAAGAAAACAGCAGAGCCGAGGATGTAGGAAAAAAAAAACAAACAGCAGCAAAAGCCCCCCCCCCACCACCCCCCCCATCCCCACCCCCGGTTAATACGCCTGGAAGAGGGTATTAGCCAGAGAGGAGAGATGAACTGGCCCACTGATGAAATATTCACGTACCACAGATCAAAACGTGTGTCTGTGCTTCTTTTACACCCACTGCCACTGACTATTGTAAAGATTGTGAATGTGCCATGGTGTATTATCTGCCGCTGCTTCTGATGATGCACACGCGCGCGCGCGCCTGTGTGTGTGTGTGTGTGTGTGTGTGTGTGTGTGTGTGTGTGTGTGTGTGTGTGTGTGTGTGTGTGTGTGCGTGTGTGTGATCTGTTCTCTGTCCCTGTTCCTGTCTCTGTTCTGTCTCTCTCCTCCCACCCCTCTCTCTTTCCGTAACTCTGTGTCTCTCTGTTTGTCTGTCTGTCTGTCTGTCTTTGTCTCTGAATGTCTCTGTTTTTCTGTCTGTCTGTATCTGTTGTGTCTCTGTCTCTGTCTGTCTGTCTGTCTCTGTCCCTCTTTCTGTGGTGGAACTGATGGTCACTGACTTGAAAGCTCTCTGGCCACCCAGTAGTGCACTGGGACCTGATTCAGTTCATGGAAGGTTAGGGCTGCAGAAGGAGTTTTTTGGGTCTACTGTCTACAACACCGTGCCCGAGACACGGGTGAACTGAGAACAGTTCACAATACTTACCTACATTACATTAGGGTCCTTTAATAATCTGTAATCTAGCCACAGGCATTGATTGAAAAGCGACTGAGCGCGCGTGTCACACACACATACACACGCACACACGTACGCGTATGTCACACACACACACACACACACACACACACACACACACACGCACACACGTACGCGTATGTCACACACACACACACACACACACACACACACACACACACACACACACACACACACACACACACACACACATGCACACGCACACACGTACGCGTATGTCACACACACACACACACACACACACACACACACACACACACACACACACACACACACACACACACACACGCACACTGTCGATTTCTGTCGGTAGACACTATCCCCCCATTCCCGTCCTAAAAAAATGTTTTACAAATCCTGGGTTATTTCGGCTATCACCTGACGCCGAAGCTAAAGCACCTAGACCATTTACCCGTCTGATCAAAGATCGATCGTCGCTATGGCCAAGAACGGCGACCCCAAGGTATTTTCTTTACCATCAGTATGTGATCCGGCCCTGTCCAGGCTGTGAGAGGAGGGAAGATTTGTCTTTGGAGGCAGGGGATGACGACGTCGTTCATTTCCAGGGAGCGTGTCTTCATCCTGGTGAGGGCTACCTGACGTGGTCCGCTGGCAGCTAGAACAAAGAGGGTACAGGCCCCTGTCTGATAGGGGGCTGGTTTGCCTGCCTGTCTGTCTATCTCCGTATTTGTTTGCCTGTCTGTCTGTCTCTGTGGCTGTCTGCCTGCCTGCCTGTTTATTTTATCTGATCATTGTTTGCCTCAGTATCTGCCTCTGTCTTTCTACCACGTTACCTTACATGTGTTTGTGATATGTGCACGCGCGCATACGTCACTGTATGAAGAATCTTACAAAACGAGCAGCAGCAACAAGCTGAGGTGGCGAAGCGGTCAGCGTCACATACTCCAGACCAGCAGGTCGTGGATTCCATCCCCATTAAACTATTTATTAGCGAGATTCTTCTGTCCTCGGCTGGCTCCTACCCAGAGCTGAGTTTTTGCTATGAGCTCAGTCGGGAGGACTAGGATCACACAGTTGAGTTTCCCGCTGTCAATGGATCCGTCTGTGAGAGTGTTGCTTAAATTTCCTGCAGGTGTCTACATCTCGGGCCTAGTTGGCAGCCAGGATACGTTGTGAAAGTAAGCAAAAACACAGCGCTGTCATGCTGTCTCAGACCAGAATGGAAATCCATAGCAGCATTTTCATCCTCCTCGATTAGCATAAAGTGTTTCAAATTGTGTGTCCCTTCATGCCGTGCTCTCATGGTGACCTCCGTGTCAATGACCTCTCCACATCAGTGCCTTAATCTTGGCTCTGTCGGGTTGCTGGTATCAGCAAGTTCATCACCGTCATTGGATGAGTGTGGAGCGCGCCTTCTCGAGGAAGAGTTCACTCATGCCGGCTCTTTGACGAAGCAAATGTTGTCGTCAGAAGTGTGCTTAGCAGGTAGTGTCCTGCGTAGGTTAGATCAGAGCAGGCACCACTGAACAGCACCGTAGTGACTCGGCAGTGGTGCAGCGTCTCCTCTGGTGGGTTGCCTCATGACCACATGAAAACTAACTGCTCCCTGTGGAGTGCTAGTGCCTGTGCTGTAGTCGGCAGGGTCGGTCTGTGGCTGTGGACGGGGGTTCAGAATGAGGGTCATGGGTGCTATGCCACACCAAGTGGCACGGATCACAAGACAGCAAAAAATCTAGGCAAAACAGAGCAGAAGCGCGCTCTGCCGGCAGATAAGACAAAGGATTACACAATCCATGTGGAACTGGCACAGCTGGAGCCTGTGCACTTTCTTCAGTGCTGTTGATGTTGACAGTGGAGGTCATCTCTCGAAGGTTGCAATGAGCAGTCGAGGACCTTGAAAATGGATGCCAAATGCTCCCCTGTAAACCCCTTCATAGTTTACACAACAGTCCTTTCCGCAAGGAAGATGAATCACATGGAGCACTATAGCACTGAGAAGAATCAGTCGCCTCCTTTCATGATTTTTTTTTTACTTTTCCGAGTACGCAGGCTGATACTCCAGTAGACACTCCCTGTATAGAAAGGAAAGGATTAATCCCATCTATCCAACAAAGGGAGTGGAGTTTTGTGTGTATACCGTTTTTTTTTATTCCCCCAGAAAGGTAGCCAAAGGTAGCCATACTCCAGCTTCGGTAAAGATGCACGCAATGTGTAACGTGTCATCCATACCAACGGCTAAACTGGCCTCTCCTGAAAGTTGATGATGGGATTTTACGTGCGTGCAAGGTGTTATGCGTGTGTTCACACACAGAACCTCGGTTTATAATCTCATTCGGAGTGTATGGGAAATGGAGTCAGAACCAATGGTAACTCCAAGGGAAAAATCCACCTGTACCGAAACGGCCCCCGGCGGAGATTCGAACCCGCAAACCCCAGGGTCACCAAGATTACGAGTCCGGCTCTCTACCGCTGAGCTGTTCCGGCCTCCATGGTGAGTTTCAAGCCAAAGAAATCATGGAGCCTCACACTGAGAAAAGGGAAAAGGCTGAAACAGTCAAGTTAACCCCAACCAACCAAGCCATTACAACACTGACAGAAACATTCAACAGCACTGGAAAGTTTTAACGATGACTCCTATCATTCTATCAGTGCGTGCGTGGGTGCGTGTTCGCGTGCGTGTGTGTGTGTGTGTGTGTGTTTTGTTTGTGTCCCGTTCGTTTGTTGATATTCAGGGCAAAAGAACGTCAGACTGAGTAAACATGCTGTAGATAGTATTTTTCCTTCTTAACATGTTTGCCGGAAAGCAAATGAGAAGTAAGAGGCTTGAAAATTAAAGACCAAGACTGTAGGGAGGCAAATGATAGGGCAAAAACTGAAAGAAGATATAATGAAGATCAGTTTTTCTACGGGTTTCTGACCCATCTGAGAGAGAGAGAGAGAGAGAGAGAGAGAGAGAGAGAGAGAGAGAGAGAGAGAGAGAGAGAGAGAGAGCAAAAATAAAGCTTTGATGACGCGTTTGTTGCGTTCAGTGACAAAAATCGATGACTATCGATTTTGCCTGGAAGGGAAACTGTGAACACTTCTTGAAGAAAAGTGCGGAGCTGAGGATTGAGCAAACGGGCATGGTACGATCACTCACTTGGTTGGCCAATTTCCTCCTTAAACAGCCTGGAACAGGGTATTAGCCAGCCAAAGAGGAGGGATGAGCTGACCCACTGATGAAAATATTCACGCAAGAGCGATCGAAACGTGCGTCTGTGCTCCTCTTCCATCTTCAGCACTGACCGTTGAAGACACTGTGAATGTCTTTTGATGTGTGATCTGCTGGTGTGTGTGTGTGTGTGTGTGTGTGTGTGTGTGTGTGTGTGTGTGTGTGTCAGTACAACACTATCTTAATTTGACAGTAAATGGTTTCCGTCAGTCAGTGTATGAGTGTGAGCGCGTGCTGCAAGCGCGTTCATGTCTATGCGTGTGTCTCATTTGTCCCCCCCCCCCCCCCTCTGTCTCTTTGTGTCTGTCTGTCTGTGTCTCTTTCCCTCTCTCTTTCTCTCTCTCTTTCTTTCTGTCTTCTCTCTGCTCTCCCTATATGTGTTTTTCTCTCTCCATTTCGCTGACGGTCTCTGTCTCTGTCTGTCTGTCTTTCTTACACACTAATACACTCTAACATCTGCATTCAAACACTCAAAATACACACACTGACAAACACACACACACACACACACACACACACACACACACACACACACTCACACTTACACAGACACACTTACACAGACGCACACACACACGCATAAACACAGACACAACATGCACACATAGACTCGGACAGACAGACAGACAGACAGACAGACACACACACACACACACTCACACACACACACACGCCACACACACACATGCACACACACACACACACACACACACACACACACACACACACACACACACACACACACATCTGCATGCCTATGAATATTTCAAAGTATTGAGACTTGGGCCAGGCGGTGCAGAGGGGAAGGAAAGATGAGATCTGTGTCTTGTAGTTTGTTGGTCCGTCTGTCTCTGTAATAATCTGTTTTCTCTTCACCGATCTGCATCTGCCTCTGTGTTCTCTCTCCCTCTGTCTCTGTCTCTCTCTCTGTCTCTCTCTCTCTGTCTCTCTGTCTATGTCTGTCTCTCTTTCTCCCCTCCCTTCCTCCCCACCCCGCTTTCTTGCTTCGTTTGTCTGGCAGTATGCATACCTCTTAGATGGGCGATTCCCGCAGCTGTGGTGTCAGACTGAGGTCTGCATTGTCAAGTTGCACAACGTGCATCAGGCATCGGCCAGTTCTGACACCATCCTCTGGTGGCCAATGGAACTCCAATGAATTTGGCAGACCTTCACAGATAAAGCAAGGCGTTTTTGACCAAGAAAACTCTTCGCTCCGCGCGCAGAGAGAGAGAGAGAGAGAGAGAGAGAGGGGGGGGAGAGAGAGAGAGGGAGAGAGAGAGAGAGTGTGTGTGAGAGAGATAGAGGGAGAGAGAGAGAGAGGGGGAGAGACAGGGAAGAAGGAGGGAGAGAGAGGTGGAGAGAGAGGGGGAGAAAGGGAGGGAGGGAGAGAGAGAGAGAGAGAGAGAGAGAGAGAGAGAGAGAGAGAGAGAGAGCAAGGAGAGAGGGACGGAGGGAGAGGGAGGGAGAGAGGGAGAGAAAGAGAGAGAGACGGGAGGGGGGGGGGGGGGAGAAAGAGAGAGAAAGAACGAGAGAGATAGATAGATAGATAGATAGATAGATAGAATAGATGGAATGAGAGAGAGAGAGAGAGAGAGAGAGAGAGAGAGAGAGAGAGAGAGAGAGAGAGAGAGAGAGAGAGAACTCATCCAAGTGATAATTTGTATGTCAGCATACGTAGACTACTCCCCAAGAAGTCGCTTTTCCTAGATGACGAGACAGTGATAGTGTGTTGACGTGTTAGGTGGTGAGTGTGTTTTTTGTACAGTGTCATCACCAAACGTAACGATCTTCATTTTTCTCCAACAGATGAAATCTCTGGAAATCAAGTTGTGGTCACAGATGACTGAAGCATCAAAAACAACAGCAGCAACAACAACAACAACAACAAAAGTCACATGTTTGTGGATGTGATGGTCTTTATGATAAATGGATAATAATAAGAATAATAATGATGATGATGATGATAATGATAATAGGAATGCAACAACAACAGTAATAATAATAATGATAATGGTGATGATGATGATAATGACAATACTACTACTACTACTAATGATAATAATAATAATGATGATAATAATAATGATAATAATAATAACAATTATGATGATGATGATAATACTTATAATACCAATAATGTTAATAATGCTAATGTTAGTAATTATGATGATGATAAATATAATAATAATAGCAGTAGCAGCAGCAGAAGCAGCAGCATGAGCAGCAGTAAGACAGACCATACGTACACTCTCTCTCTCTGCCCTAAAACCATGCTGTGAGATCTGACGCAGCCCTGACTTGGCCTCCATAGTCGGCTTGGCCGTAAAGATGGCCTCTGTAATTTGGCGTTTGCTCATGGACGAGTATGTACCAGGTGATCCTCTTCCCTACGCCCCCCTCCTCAGCCCCGTCTCCCCACCCCAAACTCCTCTCTCTCTTTCTCTCTCTCTCCCCCTCTCTCTTTTCTCTCTCGAGCGCGTGCGTTCTCTCTCTCTCTCTCTCTCTCTGTGTCTCTCTGTGTCTCTCTCTCTCTCTCTCTCTGTCTCTCTCTCTCTCTCTCTCTCTCTCTCTCTCTCTCTCTCGCTCTCTCTCGCTCGCTCGCTCGCTTTCTCTCTTTCCTCCCTCCCTCAGTCCCCTCTCTTTTTCTCTCTCTCACACTCTTTCTGTCTTTCTCCCTCCTTTCCTTCCTCTGTCTCTGTCTGTCTGTCCGTCTCTCGTCTATCTCTTGTGTGTTCAGCTACAGAGTATTGCCAATGATAACAGCAAGGTCATGCCCCATGTGCACAAAATGGGTTGGCAGGTGCGTGTTTTGTCTCAGCAACGTCCTCCCCTAAACGAAGCTGACGAGGAGGAAAGGATGGACGTGTTCACCAAACAATGACATACCGTTCACCGCTTCTCTTTATTCGCACGCTGAAAGCTCTTTGGGGCACGTGCCAAATACCTTTGACTGGTTGTGGTTACGTCTTCAGAGGGTAGAGGACTTTCCCCTAAGGTTCCCTCCCTCCATCTTCCCTATAGCCAGCCCTTAAAGCAGTTGAGTAGACACTACACAATACGATAAAAGAAGAGTAAAGAACATTCCAATAAATGATGCCAAATATACATTTCTAATTTTTCTTTATCCCGAAATTTTGTACATGACTGATACAAACGACATATGCCGACTCAGAATTAATCACAGCCAGCAGCAAAGTAGTCCGATTGCTTTACGCCAGGCAAGGAAGATTGAATTGAAGATGAAGCCCATCCAGCACCAACTCCAACACATCCCATGGCAGTCATGTGCCAGTTGCATGTTGCGTGTGGAAATGGGTTGGGTTTTAGTGTGAACAGTGATGGCTTTCTCGAGAGGAAGTTGACATGAATCAGCGAATCAGTCAAACGTGTATGTGTTGATATCTGGAAATAAAAATGAGACAGAAAAAGCTCAAACAATCTAGTTCCAAATTCTGCTTCTTTTCAGTTCAAATCCACTTTACTCTCGATACAGACAAGATGAATATTGTTTTTAATGGTCAGTTATGTTTAGCCATTATATCTGGTTCCCGTTCACCAAAATCAGTAACGATCTGATTGGTGTGAAGCGCAGTCAGGAAATAGATGGATAAATAAATGAACAGACAACTAACTAAATAAATGAATAGTACATATTACATTTAAAAGCACACTGACAAACAGATATCACGGAACCCACCGCTAGAGTCCACTCTGGTCCATCTATATATATAGTTCATTGCCTGTTGGTCAGATCAGAACTGAAAACGCTGGCATGTTATAAATTGTAACACACACACACACACAAAAACAACACAAAACACACACACACACACACACACACACACAACACACACACACACACACACACACACACACACACACACATCTAGAACAAAAACAGACAAATGGGACACAATGGCAGAATCAAAGTGGATGATGATAAGTAAAAATAAAAATGTGACAGAGAGGATGACGATGAAGAAAGATACAAGTATGAAGGAGTCAACGTCAAAGAAAGTGACAGGGGAGAAGAAACCATCGGCACAGACTTTCCTGTGTCGGTCACTTCTTCTTTCCTGTCCTGAAAGTGGGCATGCAGCTTACCCAGAAAGAGGCCCCCAAGCATGAGAGTCTGTCTTGAAAACACCGGGCTGCGCCACACTGTACAACAGGAAGCAAGTTGAAAGACTGGCACAAATCACACAGTGTGATGTACTTAATAAATATTCAAAGGTAAAAGAGACAGTTATAGAGTGATAAAAAAATAAACAGACAAAGTTTCAACAACCCAGAGTCTGATTCAACTTTTTGCCATTTACTATTCTCTCTCTCTCTCTCTCTCTCTCTCTTTCTCTCTCAATATGAGCAAGATTAATGCTGTCTTGACAAGCGAGAAATCTTTGTGAGTTGTGTTCAGTATTAATTTTTGTCCCCACGCACCAAATATAGTAACGTAACATACTCTGGTTGGTAGCAAAAGCGCACGTCCTTCTTACGTTCATAGTAAAAAAAAAAAAAAAACCACAAATGGAATAAAAACAGACCATTCCAGCCCACACACACACACACACTCTGCACACCAGCACCTTTTATCATCACAGCGTTCCGGTACTTTCTATACAAACAGGGATTTCTTTGAAGACGACTTGGATTCTGTTTTTTTCCCCATGCCGTTTCGGGAGAGTAGTCCTGCTTGGATCCTGAAAGGAATTTCCTAGCCCTGCCTGTCATGAATATTCTGTCCCCTCACCATCAGCAACAGACAAGCAGCGAAGCAAGATAAACAGCCTGCAGATACAGCGTGATTTGTCCGCCCGCATGCCTCTCTCTCTCTCTCTCTCTCTCTCTCTCTCTCTCTCTCTCTCTCTCTCTCTCTGTGTGTCTCTCTCTCTCTCTCTCTGTCAAGTCAAGTCAAGTCAAAATTGTATTTACTGATGGGACATTGAATAAGCACATCATTGCTTTTTTTACATCAAGCCATCAAAAAAAAAAAAAAAAAAAAAAAAAAAAAAAAAAAAAAAAAAAACCAGCAACAAACAAATAACACAACAACAACCAAATAGGATATAACACAAAAAACCAAGAGCAGCATACATATACCATTGACATCTAAAATACACTGACAGTGCTATATGCACATACGAGTACATAATTTTATATGCATGCACATGCATATCACATATGTCTGTATGTACAAGTTGATAGACAACAATATGCAGAAGTAAAGGTATTTGGAATATTGTAATCACACATTTCTTGCATTGTTTGTTAAATGACTTTTCAATTTTTTCCTAAATGTATTTCGGTTACTTATACTTTTGAATGTTGCACTTAAATTGTTCCATAATGTTCCACCAGAGTAAAGGAAACTTGACTTATAGAGATTGTTTCTTGGTCTGGGGAACGTTAACGTATAATTATGTCTATGAGGGTTAGTTTTAAATGTATTTAAGATCTTTTTAGGGGCACTTCCATTCATAATCCTGTGCATAAAAATCGCTTTATTTAAATATAATCTATGACCAAAAGTTGAAACAATTAGCTTCTTATAATCTTCAAGTGTCACAGAACTAGATTTTAACAAGACTAATTTTAGCGCTCTTTTATATAAACGATGAATGAATCTTAAGTTTGTTTCACTGCAGCTGTCCCATAATGTTGATGCATAATCAATGATTGGTAAATATGTGCTGAGAAGAAAAGCTTCCGAGAATGAACATCAAGAAAATTTTTAATCTTAGCTAACTGAAATATCTTACAGGACAAGCGCTTACACAAGGATGTTGTATGATCAGTCCAAGATAAATCTCTGTCTATAATGACTCCTAAGGTTTTGTGTGATTCTACTTCATCAATTTTGTTATTATCAATAAACAATGGATTAAAATTGGATGTCATCCGTTGTCTTTTTTGTTGTGCAGATACATACATACACTTAGTTTTTTTTCTCCGCATTTATAGACATATGGTTTAAATTTGTCCATTTGACTAATTTTTGGACAGTTTCTTGAAGATTATTGTTAGTGTCTGAGGGTTAGAATGACTAGAATATATTAACGTGTCATCTGCAAACATTTCACATTTGCTTGTTACAAACAAAGGCAAATCGTTGACATATATTGAAAATAAAAGTGGTCCCAATATAGATCCTTGTGGTATCCCATATTTCACAGGCATGAAATTTGATGATTGATTAATAACAGATACTAATTGTTTTCTTTCAGAGATAAAAGATGAAACAAACTTAATAAAATCTGGGTTAATCCATAGCATTTTAAGTTACGCAACAGTAAATCATGATTGATTACGTCAAAGGCCTTTTCAAAATCAATGAACAGAATACTGTGAATTCATTTTCATTTATACTACATAATAGACTATCTATAGTTTGTGTGAGTGCGGTCTGGCAGGAGTGATTTTGTCGGAAGCCTGATTGGTCCTCGTGAATTAGATCAATCTTTGTAAGGAAAGAATACAATGAGTTTTGTAAATGTGATTCCAAAGGTTTAGATAGAATAGACAAAATAGAGATTGGTCTATAATTACAGGGATTGATGAATCACCGGATTTATGTAAAGGAATAACTTTAGCTTGCTTAAATTTTAAGGGATAGTATTGCTTTTCTATACATGTATTATACAGATAAGTAAGAGTGTCAGTAATTACTGGAGAAGAAAGTTTTAGTATTTTGCCATCTGATTTATCTAAATCACGTGTACCTGTTTGTTTTAAGAGTGACAGGCTTTTACTAACGTCTAAGACCGTCAGAAATCGGAGAGTAAAAGGAGTAGTAATTGGTTTCGAAGCAATATAATGTTTTAAATGAGAAAGATCATTTCCACCCGACTTGTCATTATTGATAATTTTAACAGCGATATTGGAAAAGTGGTCATTTAACTCACTGGCTGTAATATTAGTGATTACTTGCTGACTTTTTGAAACACATTTATTGTTCAATATGTTTATTGCTTTCCAAATTTGTCGTGAATCCTTTGTAGATACTAACATTTCTCTGAAGTATTGTTTTTTTTTGACTTTCGTTTCATTGCAGCAACTTTATTCCGTTGTTTTTTGAACTGTTCTCTTGTACCAGAGCTACTTAGAAAATCTCTATTATATCTTTCAACATCTATTTCCTTTGTTATCCATAGTGGTTTTATTTCTTGTCTTACTCGTTTCTTTATGAATGGTGCATGTTTATTATAAACATCAAGAAAAGTGCTTGTCCAAAACTCGCTCGCTTCATCAGGATCCCTAATTTGATAGATATAATCTAGCTGTGAATTTAGTAAATCAGTAAAAAAAATCTTCTTTATTAAACTTTTTAAAGTTTCTATAATATATAACTTTATGTCCTACTTTGGGGATTTTTACATGAGTTTTAAACCAAGTAAGACAAACAGGATTGTGGTCGCTACAGCCGCATGACGGGGAGCATATTTCAGTAATGTTTTGTTTTGCCATTTTGTTGGTATAAATATGGTCAATTAATGTAGAAGAGGAATCAGCTATTCGGGTAGGCCTGTCAATCAATTGTTCCAGTCCTTGACTTATTAAACTTTGAGTCCATTTAAACTGAGTTTTCATCAAATCATGTTGAAGTCACCTAGTATGATGGCTTCTTTATTTAATATGATGATTTCGTCCATAACAGAATTGAACTTTTCATACCAGTCTATGGTTTCTGAAGGATTTCTAGACACAAATCCCGTTACAACTGGTTTATTTACTTTTATTTCAATCTCTAACCAGATAGACTCTACGTCATAATATTCAAGACTTTCCAGTCTGTTACAAGTTAAAGAAGGCGCAAAATAAACAAGTAGTCCTGTAGTTTTGGGTTTGTGCGGATGTAAACGAATAATCTAATATCCTGGAATGTACATGTCAGAATCTAATATGCATGAAGATAATCGAGATTCCGCAATGCAAACACAAATGAAAGGGATTCCCAGAATTATGTAGGATTATTGCGATGTCATCTTTTTTATTACTTGCACTGTTTATGTTAAGATAACCTATGCGGAGCCCCTGTTTACTTGGCCAGGTGTTTAATGTAGGAGGCATGGCACTGATTGATTACTCGATTAAGAATTAAAGTTATACTTAAATAGTCAATAATAGTCAAACAATCAAGACTGAGAAAAATAGGAAAAGAAGTCAATTATCAAAAACAGTGTACTGCAATTACAACTGAAAGAAGTTCAGTCTCAGTACACACATACAGTCTAGAAGGACAAATCCACTTAAATCTTTTACAAATATAAACTACTTCCGACAACGGAGAAAAGGAATTCAAGAAAGAAAATAAAGAAGGCAAAAAAAAGAAAGAAGAAGAAGAAGAAGAAAAGGTACAATACAATCCAACACGTACAAGATCTGAAAGATATAATACAATCCAACACATACAAGCAGCAGAAAAAGACAAGGTAAATCTTGCGTTAGTAATTTTGCAAACACTTTAACAAAACTGAAAGTTCCATAGATATCCCGTCCCAAGTCCGAGTATGTCAACTGAAAAACATAGTTATATGAAGAAACACACACACACACACACACACACACACACACACACACACACACACACACACACACACACACACACACACACACACACACACACACACACACACACACACACACACACACACACACACACACACACACACACACACACACACACACATGTGGAGTAACTTGGCATCGTTAGTGTACGCTTTTGAACATAACTGAAATGATAAATCAAAAATACATTAGACTGCAGAACCGGATATCCTAATAGGAGCCACACGATTTCATATCTGACAGAATTTCGACATTGTGATGAAAAATAACAGACACTATTTACAATCATCAGAAGGGTCAAAAACCACGAGAGAGAGAGAGAGAGAGAGAGAGAGAGAGAGAGAGAGAGAGAGAGAGAGAGAGAGAGAGAGAGAGAAAGAGAGAGTGAGAGGGAGAGAGAGAGAGAGAGAGAGAGAGAGTGTGTGTGTGTGTGTGTGTGTGTGTGTGTGTGTGTGTGTGTGTGTGTGTGTGTGCAGACAGGCAGATGTTTGTATATCTGTCTGTCTGTCCCTCTCTCTGTCTCTGTTTCTCTCTGTCTATGTCTTTTCCTCACTCTTTCTGAATTGTTTGATAATATAATAATAAAAAAAAAACTGGTAGGATTTTTCTTCATGAAGTTAAGAATGCGACAATGTTAACTTAACATTGTAAGGTGTGTCTAATACACAGGGATACTTTGCTGTCATTGTTTTAGGGACTGTATTCTGTCCACATTTCTGTATTTCACGTTTATGTTTCTATAACCCATGAAAATTGATGTAGGTCAAGATTCATCAGAGGATTGTTCATGTTTCCCTCCCTGCAGTCTCTGTTTCTGTTTGCCTGGTCTGTCTGTCTGTCTGTCTGTCTTCTCTCCCTCGCTGTCTGTCTCTCTTTTTGCCCTCCTGTCCTCTGTCTCTATAACCCCATTTCACCCACACAATACACATACAGCCCAAAACTGCACCTCAGCATCTTACTCTGTTTCCATGAAACAGGTGTGTAATTAATTCTTAAGGATCTGAGTCACCTGTGGATTTTGAATAATTGGGTTCGTAACTTAAAGAGCAACACCTTGTCCATTGTACTCAATCTTTAGCCTTTGAGTGTGCGTGCGTGCGTGTGTGTGTGTGTGTGTGTGTGTGTGTGGACACTGTATCTTGTCCACCTACTATCGATCGTTCTGTGTTGAACTAGTTACAGCCAGAGGGCTGGAAAGACTTTCATCAGCTGAGAGTAGTCTCTCTCTCTCTCTCTCTCTCTCTCTCTCTCTCTCTCTCTCTCTCTCTCAAAGACGGCAAAGACGGCAAGGAT
Source organism: Conus betulinus (assembly GCA_016801955.1). NCBI lineage: Eukaryota > Metazoa > Mollusca > Gastropoda > Neogastropoda > Conidae > Conus > Conus betulinus. The sequence goes on from JADBJO010003084.1 coordinate 143,731, forward strand.
AAATGAGGCAATCAAGTTAGAAGTGTGCTGACGATAGCGACGGCGAAGAGTTTGCCCTGGTCAACATGGTCGGTGGGGAGAGCGACTGACTGTCTCTGTTTCCTTTGGGTTTAGCGCTACTAGATGAACTTAAGATTTGCTAGTAAGATTCTCTGTCTGTCTGTCTCTCTCTCCCCTCTCTCTCTCTCTCTCTCTCTCTGTGTGTGTGTGTGTGTGTGTGTGTGTGTGTGTGTGTGTGTGTGTGTGTGTGTGTGTGTGTGTGAATATGCATAGTAATTTCAAGTCTTCCGTATTTATGAACGGCAATTTATCAGACTTTTTTTTGGAGCCATAAAGGTGTTCCTTATTATTTGCTTTGTATTTGAATGATCTTGAAGAATATCTGAAAGACACTGGGTGTTCACCATTAGAAATCAGGCTTTCTTTGGATATTGATTCAGCAAATTATGTCAAAAACTTTTTGTCTTGTTATATGCAGATGACACAATTCTATTTCAGAGACAAAAGTGGGACTGCAAAAAGCACTAGATTCCTTGCTATTACATTGTAATAAGTGGAAGCAAACAGTTAATGCTTCTAAAACTAAAATAGACGTTTAAACAGTGTAAGAGTGAATAAACAGGACACATTTCATTATGGAAATGAAAAAGTTGATGTTGTCTCCAGCTTTAAATATTTAGGGGTAGATTTTAATCGAATGGGTTCTTTGCTAAATGTAAGAAAAACACTTCTGATAGGCGGCGTCATTAGCCATGGTTAAACTGATACAAAGGGCAAGAACAAAGAATTTACCTATTCATGTTATTTTAGATTTATTTGATAAAATGATCGTTCCAGTATTATTATATGGTGGTGAAATAGGGGATATGAAAATTTAAAATATTGTTGACAAATTTCAACTAAAAATTCTAAAAAAAATATATATTTCGCTTAAAAAGAAGTACAATGACAAACATGATTTATGGAGAAACAGGACGTTACCCTTTATCACTTACAGCCTTTGTCCGAATGATTCGATTTTGGGCTAGTTTGGTTCAATCTTCTGTTGATAAAATATCGGTTAGGTTTTATTCTTTCATGTTACATTTGCACAATAGCGCGGTAACTGTGTCTCCCTGGTTAACGTGCATTAAAAACATACCTGTACAATCTGGGTTTGACTGTGATTGGAGCAATCAATCTTTTACAGATGTCAAAACATTATGTAGGAATGTCCAAAATAGTTTGCAATGCTCTTTTTCGTCAAGTGTGGCAACATGACATTCAAACTAGCTGTAACTGTTTTTTTTTTCTTCTACAAATTCTATAAATCTGATTTTAAGGAGGAGAAGTATATTTCTAGCTTACCAGATGTTTATATTTACCCTCTTTTCAAATTTAGATGTTCTAATCATAAATTACCAATTGAAGTAGATCGTCGATTTGCTATTCCAAAAGAAGAAAGGTTATGCAATAAATGTGACATGTCTGCAATAGGTGATGAATTTCATTTTATCATGGAATGTTCATCATACGTTACTTTGCGCAACACGTATTTCCCAAAAAATTTTCTCTCCCCAAAATCTGTCTGTAATTTTTGTCAAATGATGTCTTCTCTAATCGAAAACAAATGCTTCTATTGTCAAAGTATATTAGATTTTCTGAAGTGTTGTAAATTGTTGGTCTATGTCAGCATTGACTAGCATTTTATGTTTTATTTGGCTTGTTTGTTTTCCTTTTCCTGTTATTGCTTTATACTCACCCTTCCTCCATACCCCAAAAGGGGCTAAGGAATACATATTGTATTGTATGTATTGTATTGTGTTGTGTGCGTGTGCCTACCAGCTTGTCTCTCTGTCTCACTCGTTCACTTAGCTAATGTAGCTTCGAAGTAATGAAGTATCAGTTAAAAAGATTCATTTTAGTGATGGTCTTTTCAAATAAAACGAAGCAAAGATGACAACGTAAGTAAATTCAGTGCTTCTAGAGTTCATCATACTGTCAGCCAAGAACAGAAAATGGGTGGAGGTGGGGGATGGGTGGAGGTGGGGGATGGGTGCATGGAAGACAGGGCAAGTGGGTAGAGATGAGGGACGCGGGGTAAGGGCGAGGAGGGGGGGGGGGGGGTGTTTGAAAACATTTCCCTCCACCCTCGCCCATCCATCTACCGACCTCCACCCCCTCCGTCCAGCCACTCGTGCCATCAGTACAGTTTATTATCATACATACAAAGCAGACTGCCTCGATTTGACGATTTCTTTTTCATCCTCCAGTTTCACAAGGCAGCTCTGATACGACCTTTTGCGGTCGGCTGGGCTATAAACAACATTACCTTAATTTCATAAATTGGGGATGAAGATGGGAAAGGGCGGATTACTCGCTCGTTAAAAAAAAACCCACCACAGCTGTGTCCATTGTGAAGACATTGCTCTTTCCTGAGCACTAAGAAACTGACAGACGAATATGAATCAGTCACTCATGCTTCGATGTGGGGGCCACTGATGTCAGGTTCAGCAGAAGACTGTTTCTGGGGAGGATGGAGCCGAGTGGATTCTGAAGCTGTGTGGTGCACGTCTGAATGGTGGTAGTTTCTTTGTTTACTTGTTTTTCCCCATTCCAAAATGAGAAGCAGCACCATTGAAGAAAAAAGACGTGAAGATTATAAATGATATTTAAAAGTGTCCCGTAGATGTCTGTAAGTGATTTTTGTCTGTGCTGGATGATGGAAGACAGACGCCTGACATAGATTCGTTGAAGTGTCACTGCATTTTTCTTTTGTGCGCTATTACTCCTATTGTTTTGTTGTCATAATTGTTGTTTTTGTATTTCGTATCATTGACTAGTGCGTTCGCTGTGACTCTTCTTTGACGAAACCGGAAACTGAAAATATAAACTTATGTTCTATCCTGGTTTGGTTATCCTTTGTTATCCTTCAAAAAGGGGTGATACGTTTAAATCAAAGTTTCAAAGTTTGCTGTTCAAAGTTTCTGTGACTGTTCCTATTGCTGATTATCCATCTTGATTCCTCTGTCTGTGCTGTCTGTCTGTCTGTCTGTCTGTCTGTCTGTCTCTCTCTCTCTCTCTCTCTCTCTCTCTCTCTCTCTCTTTGTCGTGAAGTCTGTTGTGTGTGTGTGTGTGCATGAGTGTGTGTGTGTGTGTGTGTGTGTGTGTGTGTGTGTGTGTGTGTGTGTGTGTGTGTGTGAGAGAGAGAGAGAGAGAGAGAGAGAGAGAGAGAGAGAGAGAGAGAGAGAGAGAGAGATTTGACTGCAGATCCTTTTAAAACCTTGTTCCCATGTTTTATTTTTCTATGTAGAAATCGATGTTTTTTTATTCACTCCGTGTGACTTTAAAACTAGTAGATAATAGACTTTGTTTTAGATCAGTCTTGTGGTTGCTGACATGGTTTGCTTTCAAACTTTTGTCGGGAGTTTTGAATTTGTGCATCATTCTCTTTTGAGTTCGCTTGCAAACCTGATGCAGTTTTTTTTATTGTCGGCTGGGACATAAAATGTGACGAGAGAGAGAGAGAGAGAGAGAGAGAGAGAGAGAGAGAGAGAGAGAGAGAGTTTTGAATCTAATCGCTTATATGGATTCTGTTTACAACCACTACTACTTCTACTTACTGCTACCACCACAATTGCTGTTAGGCAAGTATTACACGCCGTCACCAACACACAGAGACACAAACGTATTCACATTATACACTGACACACAGTCGCACAAATGCACACATGGATAGGCATCCACAGTTAGACTGACAGAGAGGCAAACTGTTAGGCAAGAAAACTGAGACAGGGGGGGAAAATGCGTGCATACAGTCGGACACTGAGAGAGAGAGAGAGAGAGAGAGAGAGAGAGAGAGAGAGAGAGAGAGAGAGAGAGGAGTGTAGAAGGAGTGGTCAGATGTGTGAGAGGAAGGACAAGGGCTCATTGTGGGGGGGGGGGGGGGGGGGGGGGCAATCAACGTGGAAACGCGCGCACACAAAAAGCCAGCGCACTCCATCCATGGTGACCATTACTATTGGACAGGCCTTAACGAGATGATTAACCTGGCAACCTCCTCCACGTTTAATAGCTTCTATTACTGACCTGAAAGCTCATCAATGGCCTCGAGCTCATTACAGAAGGAAAGCCCATTCTTGGAAATTGGGTCCGAAGGCCGCTAGAATGCGTGTTTTTCTGCCCCTACACACGAAGAGTAAAGGAGATGTAGAAAGGAATGAACAACCAAAGTGCCGATCTCCGCCCTAATGGTGACTCAGAGCAGCACCCGGTACTCCACCATCCCCTGATCCTAGGTCATCAAGAGATCCCACAGAGTGCAGGGTCGGGGTTTTATGGTGACTGGAGAGCAGGTTTACAGTCTACTAAGGTAAGCTAATGTTGCTTATAAGCCAACCGACCGCAAAGGACCATATCAGGGCTGTCACCACACGTTGAAGTCAGCTCATAAGTCATTAAACACCATTCACATAAAACCCTATAAAATACACCTAAAAACACACCGGAAACTTCGTTAAAACATCTTTCTTCCGTAAAATCTTACATCAGATGAAAAATGTTAATCTCTTTCAGAAATTCAAAGATAACATCAAGTGGGACATCTCTGAACAGGGTTTTTCATGGACTCTGCTGTAACG
>JADBJO010003084.1:160849-165849 GCA_016801955.1 Conus betulinus
CGGAAAAGGTAGATTATTGTTTTGAAAGCGTTTGAAAGCTAGTACGATCTGTGAGGCTACAACAAATCGATAGAGAAATACGGGACAGAAAACTCGCGCCCAGAACGAGACTATTCCGTCACCGGAAGCACCGGAAGTCCATGGGATGGGGGCTCACTGTAAGATCCTGATGAGTTTCAACATTTTTTGCAGGTCTTATGATCAGGACCATATGGTTCAGCTTGTGATTTGGCGAAGGCAATCAGGTGGAAGAGAGAGAGAGAGAGAGAGAGAGAGAGAGAGAGAGAGAGAGAGAGAGAGAGAGAGAGAGAGAGAGAGAGAGATTTGACGAATGTTTTCCAGAAAAATTGATGTCATGTTCACACCCATTTCCATGGAGCTTTGACACTTAATAGCAAAAGTCTACATTCTGGAAAACAAACAAAAAAAAAGCTGTAACGAGGGCTTGCATCTCAAAGGAAAAAGTCAATAGCTCCTTGCATGAAGAGTGATGTAGGAACAATGTAGAGTACATGCAGTGGAAAGAAAGAAAGAGAGAAAAAAAGGGACGCCAGGCATTCCATGTGTAGAGGATGAGAACGACATGCATTCAAAAAAACAAAACAAAACAAAAAAACAAACAAACAAAAAAGCTCATGGAATCACGTCTCTCATTTCACCGGGAATTAGTTTTGAGTCATAGTGTTAATTGCATCTTTACTTTTCTGATTAATACTTAAACTGAAACAGTCTGGTAACTCTTTGGAGACCAAAAGCCCCAGCAATGCCGTCTCACATCAACTGTCTGGGGACACCAGAATGTTTTTTGTTGTAGCTTGGAAACCCAAAGCTCCATATCACCATGTAACCTCGAAGTCTGGCTGAAGCTGACGAGGAAATTGCACTCGTAGCCCTCAGACAGTTATTGACAGTGTGGTTAGTAGAAAACAATGAGTCAAGACTGAAAGCATGGGACAGCCCATTGCTATCGAAGGCATTCACCACTTCCTGTTAACCTGATTGGCTGTCTGCCTCCTGTTCACAGATTGTCCTGTGTTCGCCACGCGTCACTACCAATGGTGTCAGACTGTCACGTTTTCTCTCTCTCTCTCTCTCTCTCTCTCTCTCTCTTTCACACACACACACACACACACACACACACACACACACACACACACACACACACACACACACACACACACACGGTGGTTCGCGCGCAGCTAGAGGCAACGTGCAGGTAAATAGGCCGACCTCGCTGAATACTGGACATACGTAGTTACTTTAGAGGGCGACCCAGCCCACTGAACGCCTGGCTGGCTGCGCGGTGACCGTGGTGTCCGGAAGCGCTTTGTGACCTGCATGGACTCACGGGACTCTGACAGAGACCAACAGTGGGAAAATGAGGGTAGGTACTTACCCTGTGCCATCCTGATCTACCTGAGCACTCGCGCTTGTTTGTTGATATCCATGACCAGAATGTAGAACAAATTCAATAAACAATCTGTAAAACAATCTGTAAAACCGTATCTTTCTTCGGAAAGTTTTGCTGGAAACCAAAACAAGACGTAACAGGCTAGAAAACGAAAGACGGAACAAGTAAGGAACTGATGAAGTATACAACGGGTGAAAATATTGAAGAAGGCATAATGAATATCAATATCTCTAAAGTTTTTGACTTCTCTAAACAGACAGACAGAGAGACAGAGAGAGAGAGAGAGAGAGAGAGAGAGAGAGAGAGAGAGAGAGAGGAGAGAGAGGAGCGGAGAGAGAGAGAGAGAGAGACATAATGAAGATCAATATTTCTAAAAAATGTTTGACTTCTCTTACGCACGCACACACACACTCGCACACACACACACACACACACACACACACACACACACACACACACACACACACACACACACACACAGAGAAAGAGAGAGAGAAAGAGAGAGAGAGAGAGACAGACAGAAAGAGAGAGAAAGAGAGTGAGAAGGAGAGAAAGACATAATGAAGATCAATATCTCTAACGTTCGTGAAATCTCTTAGAGAGAGAGAGAGAGAGAGAGAGAGAGAGAGAGAGAGAGAGAGAGAGAGAGAGAGAGACAGAGACAGAGACACAGACAGAGACAGAGAGAGAAAGAGACAGAGAGAGACAGAGAGAGAGAGAATGAAGATCAATGTCTTTAAAGTTCATGAGATCTCTTAAAAGATAGATAGATAGATAGATAGATAGATAGATAGAGATAGATAGACAGATCAATAGAAAAAATAATTAGATAAATAGATAGATAGATAAATAGAGAGAGACAGAGAGAGAGAGAGAGAGGGAGAGAATGAAGATCAATATCTTTAAAGTTCATGAGATCTGTTAGAGAGAGAGAGAGAGAGAGAGAGAGAGAGAGAGAGAGAGAGAGAGAGAGAGAGAGAGAGAGAGAGAGAGAGAGACGCGTATGAACGAAATCTACTGATCTACTGACTTATCTAAAATTCAATCAATCAATGTGTGTGTGTGTGTGTGTGTGTGTGTGTGTGTGTGTGTGTGTGTGTGTGTGTGTGTGTGTATGTGTGTGTGTGCGTGTGTGTGTGTGTGTGTGTGTGTGTGTGTGTGTGTGTGTGTGTGCGCGCGCACGCGCGCGCGCGCGCGTGTGTGTGTGATTAGACATGAGCACTCTGTATGTTTGTTGATATCCATGACTCCAGAACGTCAGACGAACTGAGTAAACAAGCTGTGAAACATATTTCACTTCTTAGAGCTCCAGCTAGAAAAGAAGATAAGAAGTAAGAGGCTAGAAAACGACAGAAGAATACAGGGTGAGAAACTACTGATCAGGAAAAAAATGGGAGGAAAACATAATGAAGGTCAGTATCATTACAGTTTGGTCTCCCTTCAGAGAGAGAGAGAGAGAGAGAGAGAGAGAGAGAGAGAGAGAGAGAGAGAGAGAGAGAGAGAGTGAGAGAGAAAGAATAAGGCTTCGAACGTTTCTTCCGTTCAGCAAACAATCAATTATTGTATTTTTTTCCTTGAATGTAAATTTGGAAAACTTCATGAAGAAAAGCGCAGAACCGAGAATGTTAAAAGAAAAAAAAATCGATAGCTCATGTTGTAGGCCAATTTTTCCCTGAAACACCCTGGAACAGGGAATTAGCCAGCCAAAGAGTAGAGATGAGCTGACCCACTGATGAAATTCACGAAAGACAGGTCGAAATGTGCGTCTTGCTTCTCTTCAATTTCCCCCATTGACCGTTGAAAAGATTGTGAATGTCGCTCGATGTGTAATCTGCAGTGTGTGTGTGTGTGTGTGTGTGTGTGTGTGTGTGTGTGTGTGTGTGTGTGTGTGTGTGTGTGTGTGTGTGTATAGCTCCCACTCTCTCTCCTTGTCCTCTCTCTCTCTCTCTCTCTCTCTCTCTCTCTCTCTCTCTCTCTCTCTCTCTCTCTCTGTGTGTGTGTGTGTGTGTGTGTGTGTGTGTGTGTGTGTGTGTGTGTCTCTGTCTTTGTCTTTTTGCCTCTGTCTGTCTGTCTGTCTCTGTCTCTTGTTTCTCTCTGTCTGTTGTCTGTCTCTGTCTTTCTATCGTTTTATCGTCTCCTGTTTTCGTTGATCTCACTGTCTTTTACCACAGAGATGAAAACTCAGATGCCTGTGTGTGTGTGTCTTCACACATACACCTACATGTGTAGAAATCGGCACTATGTGTGCATGCACTACATACACATTTCTGCATGCAGAACATTACGCACAAATGCATAAATGCACACCAGTATACACAGATGTTTGCATGCGCACCATAATACATAAATGTGTGCATGAATACCAAGAATCGTCCATTCTTGCTTGCACATCAGCGTGCATACACACTGGCATAAATGTGACTGCTTGCATGGCAACACACGTATATATGTGAAAGGATATTAATACAGTCATAGAACATCATGCATATCAAGACACATGCATGTCTGCATGCACACTAATATACAGATATGCCTATATGCATATTGACGCACGCACACGTACATACTCAAACCCCCCCCCCCCCCCACACATGCACGCGCACACACACACACACACACACACACACACACACACACACACACACACACACACACACACACACACACATACACACGTGTACGCATAAACACACAGACACAAAACATACACACCGAGAGACAGACAGACACAGACAGACAGACACAACACACACACACACACACACACACACACACACACACACACACACACACACACACACACACACACACACACACACACACACACACGCGCGCGCGCGCGCGCACACACACACACATACACACATGTACGCATAAACACACAGACACAAAACACAAAACATACACACCGAGAGACAGACACAGACACAGACAGACACACACACACACACACACACACACACACACACACACACACACACACACACACACACACACACACACACACACACACACACACACACACACACACACACACACATATGTCTACATACCTGCGTGCACATGAATACTTCAAAGCGTCATTGTCTGGGCCAGGCGGTGCAGAGGGGACTGAAAGATAAGATCTGTGTCTTGTAGTTTGTCGATCTGTCTGTCTCTGTAATAACTCCGTCTGCCTCTGTCTCTTCACTCTCACTAGTCACCCTCTACCCCCTCTCCCTTTCTTACATTACCTGTCTTGTAGTATGCTTTTCTCCTGCTCCTATAACACCCAGTCCCTCTCTCTTCTCTCTGTAAAAGAACACGAACATCCATCTGTAGATATATAAACTCACGGAAAACAGGCTAGTTTTGTTCATGGAACAAAAGTTTTACTTTTGTATTAAGAGATAAAATAATTGCACATGCATGTAAGAAAGAACGCACGCGCGCGCACCAACATACACACACACACACACACACACACACACACACACACACACACACACACACACACACACACACACACACACACACAGAGTCACATTATGCACGTGCGCATGCGCGCGCTCACACACACACATACACACGCACACAGACAGACAGACAG
>JADBJO010003084.1:170849-175849 GCA_016801955.1 Conus betulinus
AGTGACGTTGAAAAAAATCGAAAAAGACATAGTGATGGAAAATATCTCTACGGTTTTTGACCAGAGAGAGAGAGAGAGAGAGAGAGAGAGAGAGAGAGAGAGAGAGAGAGAGAGAGAGAGAGAGAGAGAGAGAGAGAGAGACAGACAGACAGACAGACAGACAGACAGAGAGAGAGAGAGAGAGATTTTGAAAAGTGTTGGTTGCATTCAGCGAAAAATCGATGACTGTTGATTTGCCCTAAAATGAAATCGGGAACACTTCATGAAGAAAAGTACGAAACCGAGGACGTAGAAAAAAGAAGAATAAAAGGCGTCGTACGATAGCTTATGTGCTTAGCCAGTTCCCCCTCTCCATCCGCGTTTAAACAGCCTGGAACAGGATATTAGCCAGCCAATACTGAAAAATGGTCACGCAACAGAGAGCGAAACACGTCTGCTATCTTCACCTCTGGCCCTTAAAGAGATGGTGAATGGCTTTCGATGTGTAACCTGCTGATTGTGTGTGTGTGTGTGTGTGTGTGTGTGTGTGTGTGTGTGTGTGTGTGTGTGTGTGTGTGTGCACGCGTGCGTGCGTGCGTGTATTGTAGTCTGTTTTTTTTGTGTGTGAGTGTTTGAATATGTGTGTTTGCGCGCAAGTGCGCGTGTACGCGTGTGTGTGGTGGTTGGTTGTGTGTGTGTGTGTGTGTGTGTGTGTGTGTGTGTGTGTGTGTGTGTGTGTGTGTGTGTGTGTGTGTGTGTGTGTGTGTGTGTGTGTGTGTGTGTGTATGTGTGGTGTGTTTGAGTGAGTGAGTGTGTGTGTGTGTGTGTGTGTGTGTGTGTGTGTGTGTGTGTGTGTGTGTGTGTGTGTGTGTGTGTGTGTGTGTGTGTGTGTGTGTGTGTGTGTGTGTCACTATAACTAAGGTAGGTTACCAGCTGCTGGGGCGAAGGGGTTAGCGTCGCAGACTCCCAGCTGGGAGGTCGTGATTTCGATACCCATCAGAGCCATTTATTTTGGGGATCTTTCTACCCAAGCCAGCTGCTACCAGAGTTAGGTCTGCTACAGGTCAGCTGGGAAGACTGGGACCACACAGTAGAGTTTCATCCATTTAATGGATGCGTCTCTGACAGTGTTGCTCAAATTTCCTGACCCACACTACAGGTGCCTGTATCTCTTTGGGCCTGGTTGACGCAGGGATATATTATGAAAGTAAACATAGAGTGGAAGCTTGTCATGCAGTCTTGGACCAGAATGGAAAATCCTTAGCGTCATCGTCATCATCCTCATCCTCATTGATCAGCATTAAGAAACATGTCTCGAATTCTGTGCTCCTTCATGCCCTGCTCTCATGGTGAACTCAGTTTTGATGTGCTCTCCACGTCTGTGGCCTTGGTTTGGTTCTGTCGGGGTCACCGGTATTAATAAATTCACTGGACAGATCGACTGTCAGATGGAGAGCTCACTCACGATGGCTCGGCGACTAAGCAGATATTGTCGTCAGTAGGGAGCTCAGTAGGTGATGTCCTGCGTATGTTGGATCAGAACAGGCGCCACAGAACGCCGCCGAAGTGACTCGGCAGCTATACAGTGTCTTCTCTGGGCGGGTGGCGTCTTGATGCCGTGACGTTGACTGCTACAGCAATGGCACGGCTGCGGCAGGATGGGCCAGCCTTGAGCTGGGAATGCAGGGTGGGAAATGAGCGGTGTGGGTGCAATGTCACTGAAGGGGCACAGAACATGGGTCAGAGAAACATCTAATGTGGGTTCTACCGAGGAGTTGAACCCAAGGTGGCAAAAGTTGACTCCAGCCATTAGTAGCAAAGGGTTCTGTTCACAGCACAGGATTTAACAGTTTGTGCCGTTAGTGAAGGGTGTAATTATTGACACTGTAACGCCTTTTCCTCCCCTTCTGCCCTCCCTGCCCCCCTCCTAACTCCGTGAAGTCATATAATGACTTGTTTAGACTTCTGCTTTGCCATGACTTTTTTTTTTTTTTTTTAAAACGAAAATGAAACTGAAAGACTGGCACACAACACTGCGCACCAGTCTCCGTTGTTCGCCGCAACTGCTATGAATGTTGTCTTGCCAGAGGCTGGTGAGATGACGAAGTGTGCGCGTACATTGGGTATTCCTGGTGCATTGTTCTCACTAAAGGTCTGTGTGCCTGGTGGATCGCCATCCACGGTACGATACCCAAAGGTCAGGAATGGCCATGTGTTATTGTGACAGGCCTAAACAGAATAGAATACGGCTTAAAAACTATAATGAAAACAACAACAACAACAGCGCTTTTCGTTCTGCACGAGAGAGAGAGAGGAGAGAGAGAGAGAGAGAGAGAGAGAGAGAGAGAGAGAGAGAGAGAGAGAGAGAGAGAGAGAGAGAGAGTACATTAACATAATGATTTGTATTATGGAAACATGGATTTTTCGTCGAGCAGTCGCTTCTTCTTGACAAAACAGAGGTAAAGCGTGTGTTGCCACGTTAACTGGAGAGTGTCTTGAATCATGTCATTTCAAAGCATAACACGTTCATTTTACTCCAAACACACATGAGATGAAGCTTCTGGATAATATACTGTGGTCACGAACATCTAAAGTTTAAGATGACTATGATTGTGGTGGCCTTCATGAAAAATTGATGATGATAATAAGACGGAACACACGCACTCCCTTTACCTAAAAATAGGCATTGTAATATGACAGCCTGACGTGGCCTCTGTAAGGTACCATTGCTTGTGAAGGAGTATGTACTGGCCGATCCCCCTCACCTTTGCCCCCACCTCCACATTCCCGTGTCCGCCACTCTCCCATTCCCTGCCCCAAACTTCCTCTCTCTCTCTCTCTCTCCTCTCTCCCCTTATGTGTTCAGCTACAGAGTGTTGCCAATGATAACAGCAAGGTCATGCCCCATGTGCACAACATGGGTTGGCAGGTGCGTGTTTTGTCTCAGCAACGTCCTCCCCTCCTCAACGAAGCTAACGAGGATGAAAGGATGGACGTGTTCAGCCAAACAATGACATACCGTTCACCCGCTTCTCTTTATTCGCACGCTGAAAAGCTCTTTGGGGCACGCGCCAAATATCTTTCGTCGTGACATCTTCCGAAGGTAGAAGACTGTCCCCAGACCTTCCCTCCATCATTCCTCCCAACAGCTAGCCCCTAAAGCAGCTCTGTAGACACTACATCATAATCATGATAAAGCAGAGAAAATAAGAAAGCATTTCAAGAAATGATACCAAGCATATATTTCTAAGTTCATTATCTCAACATTTTGTCCATGACTGATACTAACGACAGATGCTGAATGAGAAAGAAATTCACAAACAAAATAGTCCAGTTTGCTTTCCGCCATGAAAGGAAAGAGGTCTTGAATATGACGTCCATCCAGCACTAAGTTCAGCACGTCCTATGGCAGCCATGTACCACTTCAGGGCTGTTCGTGGCCAAGGGTGGTGTTTGGTGGGCAACAGATGAAGATGTGGCTATTCCGATTCAAATTCACTTCATATGTTCAATACCAACGAGTTGAATGTTATGTTTAAGGGCTGATTATGTTCAACCGTCATTTCGGGTTCCTGTCACCAAAAATTGTAACGCTTTTGAATGGTAGGAAGAGCCGTTGTAAAATGAATGAACAAATGAATTAATAAGTGAATCAATGGATAAATTATTGAATGAATGAATAAGTAACTAAATACCTATCTACCCACTTCCTACTCCTCCTTCCCTCCCTCCCTTCCCTCCCTCCCTTCCCACCTACCTACCTACCTACCTACCTACCAACTATTACGTTCAAAAGCACGTTGGCAAACAGACGCCACAGCACAGACATCTAGAGGCCGCTGTGGACAGTAGGGACAATTCCACTGTCTAATCGCCAGATTCAACAGAAAACGCTGGCTATGGTGTAAATTGTGACAAAAACAACAAAACAACAGCAACAACAACAAAGAACGTTTCAGGACCACAATGGTAGAAGTAAAAGTGGAAGATGGTGACAACAGATCAAACTATGAGAAAGCAGGTGATGCCAAGGAAGGATAGAATATGACAGAGTGAAGGTCAAAGAAAGTGACAGGAGAGAGGAAGACACTGGCAGGGTTCCCTGAAAGCGGGCATGTAGCTTACAGACCATGAGGCGCTCTTTATGGGAACTTGTTTTGAAGACACCAGGATGTGCCACGCAATACACCATCAAGACAGTAGAATTGGACAAAATGACATAGTGCGACATGTGTGACAACAATCATAGATACAAGAGACAGAGATAGAGAGAAAAAGAGAGAGGAACAGTTTAACGAGTATACATTGTAATTGAGCTTTCTGTTTTATCCACTGAAATGTATGAAAGGGTGAGAGTTTAAAGAAAAAAATCTTTGAAAATTATGCTCAGCCATCGTTTTTGTCCCTGCTCACGAAACACTGTAACGTCCTCTAACTGATATGAAAACCCTCGGCATCCTCTGACTCATAGGTAGAAACCTCAAAGCCAATAAACCTGACCATCCCAGCCACACACACACACACTCTACACACCGGCACTTTTTTTTTTTTTTTTTTTTTTTTTTTTTTTGCTGTCCCAACCCCTCTGCGCCACCTCAGAGGCACTGCACCCACGCCGCTCATTCCGACACCCTGTCCACAGCTACAGCCCGGTCGGCCCCGCCGCAACCCCCGGCACCGGCAATCCACAGGGAGCAGCCAATGTCAAGCCGTCAAGAGGCAACCCACCGGAGGAGACACTGCACTGCTGCCGAGTCACTTCGGTGGTGTTCAGTGGCGCCTGTTCTGATCTAACATACGCAGGACACCACCTACTAAGCCCCCTACTGACGACAATAATTGCTTAGTCGTAGAGCCGGCGTGGGCGAGCTCTCCCCGGAGGGCGCCACCACGTCTGTCCAACGACAGCCCCCATGGACTCGCCGATACCGGTGACCCCGACGGAACCAAACCAAGGCCACAGACGCGGAGAGGATATCAAAACTGAGGTCACCATTAGAGCAGGGCATGAAGGGCCACAG
>JADBJO010003084.1:180849-183349 GCA_016801955.1 Conus betulinus
GAAGAGTGGAGAAACGGAGCAGAGACGGAGTAAAAGAGGACATAACATTACAGACATTACATTGAATTCTCCACTGACAGCAATGGGAACTGTTCGAGCTGTGTTTGAGCACTGAGTCGACTGTTGTCTCCTGGGTGAGAACTTCTCAGTGGACACAGCTGACAGTGGTTGTGACGGTCCACTCATGGTGTCTAAACACACAACACCACCAACAATTTTGTAGCAGTCTCAAGATCACAGGGAGAACATAGGCAAGACATCGGCCTTCATTAAAAACCAGTTTATAAGAACTGACCGAAAGTACAGATCATGTTCATCTTTGAAATTCCCAACCTACCACTCAAACAACAACAACAACAACAAAAAGGAAAAGGAAAAAAAAAATAAGAGGGAGAACCCTGTGACGGCTTTAACGTTTTCACCACCGATTCCTCAAGGGGTAAAGGAGAATGAAAGAGCGGGAGTCTTATCTAGCAGACGACATTTTGACGAAGATAGTTAGCCTACTCTTTGTATCACTGCGATGAACGTTATTAGAGGGGCGAAATAGGGTACATTATTATTTAGAAAGTGGTTGAAAGCCAGTATTATCTAAAGAGGCTACAGGAAATCGATAGAGGGACACAGGAAAAAAAAAACCTCGTGCCGAAAACGAGACTGTGCCATCACCGGAAGCAGCCCCTGTGAAATCCATCGGTGGGGCGTTGACTGTTGTAACATTGGCACCATAAGATTCTGCTGACCATGTGCTTCTGCTGGTCATTTGGTGAAGGCATTACCAAATGACCAGCAGAAGCACATGGTCAGCAGAATGTGTGTGCGTGCGTGCGTGCGTGCGTGTGTGTGTGCGTGCGTGCGTGCGTGCGCGCGTGTGTGTGTGTGTGTGTGTGTGTGTGTGTGTGTGTGTGTGTGTGTGTGTGTGTTAATGACAGGTGTGTGTGTCGGTCTTTTGGGGTGTGTATGTGTGTGTGTGTGTGTGTGTGTGTGTGTGTGTGTGTGTGTGCGGTTTTGTGTGTGTGTGTGTGTTAATGACAGGGTGGGGGGAGGGGGGTGTCAGTCTTTTGGACGTGTGTGTATGGAGGAAAGCCGGCCAGGAGGAGGGGCTATCACTGCATGTATAATATTTTTGTATTTTATTTTTCTTCCTTAACTTTTGGTTCTGTTCTTAATGGCATTTCTTGCGAGCCGTATATTTCAGACGATGATATGATGATGATGTGTGTATATCAATGATGAATCCTTTGTGGTGTTTTATTACTTATAGCTGATAAATATGTTTAGTACTGGTTTTATGCATAATTGATGATCCTTCCATTCGTGCCTGGTGTTTATGTAATAAAACATTTGCACTTTACGCAATTTCGGTTTTTAGGGATAATAAAGTGTTTCTTATGTGTTGTATCTATACCTTACATTGTGAGAGGAAATATTTCCAAAGGGAGAGAGAGAGAGAGAGAGAGAGAGAGAGAGAAGAGAGAGAGAGAGAGAGAGAGAGAGAGAGAGAGAAGGTTTTTTCAAAAAGCATTTGTTGCGTCCAGTGAAAAATCGATGAATATCGATTTTTGCCTGAAGGGAAACTTCATGAAGAAAAGTGCGCGAAGCTGAGGATGTACAAAAAAGTCACCATGCGATAGCTCATTTGCTGGCCAATTTTCCTCCTTAAACAGACTGGAACACGGTATTAGCCAGCCAATGAGGAGAGAGATGAGCTGGCCCACCGATGAAATATTCACGCGTGAGAGATCGAAACGTGTATCTGTGCTCCTTTTCCATCTCCGTCACTGACCGTTGAAAGCATGATCAATGTGTCTTGGTGTGCTGGTTGTGTATGCGTGAGTGAGTAGGTGTGTGTGTGTGTGTGTGTGTGTGTGTGTGTGTGTGTGTGTGTGTGTGTGCGTGTGTGTGTGTGCGCGCGCGCACGTGCATGTGCGCGCATGTGCATCTTTAAAACAGTGTATTTGAAATGTCACTTCACTGTGCGGCTTTCAGTTTTTCTTGTGTCGCACATTTCCCATTCTTAGTTTGTTACCTGTAGTCGCTTCTCCCTGACAAAACTGACAATGAAACTGTGGTGCCATGTGTTGCTAGGGGGGAGGGGGGGGGGTGTCTTGTGTTATGGGATCTTTGAACACGATAATATTGATTATCCTCCGAACTTGAGAAGGGAAATTCGGAAAAAAAAAAAAGGTTGTGTTCACAGAAAGTTTAAGATGTCTGTTGCTGCTGTGGCCATAGTGATAACATTGATGATGATATAGTGATAAGAATAACAACAACAACAACGGCGACGACAACAACAACAACAACAACTATATTAATGTTAATGATAATAACATTACAGAACAATAGCGACAACAACAACAATTATGAAAGTAATAATAATAATAATAATGATGATGATGATGATGATAATAATAACAAAGATGATGGTAATAATGATAACAATAATGATAACAATGATGGTAATGATAATAACAGTAAGACAAACCTTATATGAACT
>JADBJO010003084.1:188349-190849 GCA_016801955.1 Conus betulinus
CAGTTATGTGAACTTTGTCTCCCTCCCTCTGTATGGGTGGGTGCGTGCGAGCGTGCGTCCGTTCGCGCATGCGCGAGTGTGTGTGTGTGTGTGTGTGTGTGTGTGTGTGTGTGTGTGTGTGTGTGTGTGTGTGTGTGTGTGTGTGTGTGAGAGGAGAGAGAGAGAGAGAGAGAGAGAGAGAGAGAGAGAGAGAGAGAGAGAGAGAGAGAGACTGTGTTTATGTCTGTGTCTGTGTGTACGTCTGCTCCTTTACAAATGTGTGTAATGTATGTGTGAGGCTTGTTGACTCACCAAATTCTATAACCCCCCGGCCCCCTTGCGTTGATACTATGGAAATCTCAGTTCACCTTATAGGGTGTGACGGTGACACACTTTCTCAGTTGCTCCAGTTCTGTCCATTCATTTTTACTACTGTTCTACTGAGACAATGACCACTTTGATTGGAACAAAGGCAACAAACATCCTACTCTCCTACTGAGACAATGACCACTTTGACTGGAACAAAGGCGACAGACATCCCACTCTCCCTTTTCCCCTCCTCATCCCCACTTTATGTACTCTAATTCATTGATAAGCTACAAACGATTTATATAAATGCACACACACACACACACACACACACACACACACACACACACACACACACACACACGCTCAACAGCAATAATGATAACGACAGCATCAACAAGGACAGTATTTATTGTTGCTTCTTCATTTCTGTATAAACTGATTTGTTTTGTTTTGTTAGGATGTACTCTGCTTTTATTCATCCTAGTCCTTATTTATGTATCAAAATCATTTTCTGTGTGTGCTAGTTTGATGATTAGATTGTTTACCGCTTTGAAATATATTATGTTCTCTGCCACTTTTTTCTTCCCCATGAACTCTCTCTCCTCGTGTCTTACGTCACCCCACGATGAGACGTAATGTGGACTGAGTCTACATCGGGTGAGTTTCACCTTCACGGAGCATGTGTCAGCCAGCGTTGGTGTTGAGCCAGATCTGGAACTGGATTTCCACGCTAATTTTGTGCCCAGTAGACCTACGTCATTTGCAGACGGCTTAATGCCCACGTGTTCTGCCCGCAGACCAGACACAAGAGAGATGACAGTCCCAGTCACAAGAGAGGTTACAGAATGTGGCCAACCAAGTGATCTCATACATAATTCTGTTGACATGAATCACTGGAAGAGACTCGGATGGGAGAGGAAACCTAGACAAGGGATAAAAAACGTGGCTTCTGTCCGATTAGAATCTAGTAAATCTCAGATACAAACAAGATAGATCTCCAAGACAGGAACTAAAAGTCGAAAAAAAAGGAAGGTTTTGTTTGCAATATACTATAAATAGTAGTGCACTCTTACTGGTGCATCTGGCGATAAGAACTCTTGCTCTCACAAATCTTGGACTTCACTTGGCCTGTTGGACAAAGGAATGGTGACCTGGCGTGGCAGTTTGGGCGTGTAAAGAAAGGGGATTAAGCCCATATTAGATCAGTGCTTGCTTGAGTCCTGTACAGTGTCCATGCTTCAATCAGGCAAGGCTTCATGCAGCCAGACGTTCCTTTAAAACTCAGATTTACTGGTGCGTATATCGCGGACACATCCACACTGGGATGTGCATGTGTGTAAACTGTGGAATCAAGACGTTCCCAGTACTTGTCAGCACGTGGATTATCTGGCAGGGGGGCGTGACGTCAGTCATGGCTATTTCTGACTTCCCTTTCAAACGGACGTGGAACCACATGCACAACTTGTTATCTTTTATTTCTATAATCGAAAACTAACAGCGGTCGACTTGATTATGTTTATACGCACTTATTCTGTTTAATTAGTTCAGGCCTAATACGGTCCTTTCCTTCAGGTAGCTTATTAAGAACATGGAGTGTTTACATTCATACCGTTTGCATTCAAGGAGGGAAATTAAGAATGTATCTCAGTTGGTTCATTTTGTTTGTAAACATGACATGTTTGCACATGGACATTTAGAGAGAGAGAGAGAGAGAGAGAGAGAGAGAGAGAGAGAGAGAGACAGACAGACAGACAGACAGAGACAGGCAGACAGAGAGAGAGAGAGAGAGAGAGAGAGAGAGAGAGAGAGAGAGAGAGAGAGGAGAGAGAGGAGAGAGAGAGACAGACAGACAGACAGACAGACAGACAGACAGACAGACAGAGAGAGTCTGTGGTATGTGTGTTAGATCTTCAATTGGTTATCACACTGTATGCTCTTTTTCTCAGGGGAGTGAGTTGGGAAGGGGTGTGTGTAATTTGACACAATTAAAAAAAAAAAAAGGGATATCCATTTATTGTAAAAGGAATGGTAAACGTTTGCTGTCTGTAGTACTGACATTGAGATTTCGTGACGTTTAAAGGTAACCGTACTCATAACTACTCTTTCCTGTTTTTACTTAAAAAGGGGGATAGGGGTGGAGGTGGGGTGGGTGGTGGTGGTGGTGTTCTAAGTCCGGTCTCTGTCACGTTTTGTAGCATACAAATGCCGT
>JADBJO010003084.1:198349-203349 GCA_016801955.1 Conus betulinus
CACATAGTACATGATAAGTCCCCATCAGCAACTTTCAGAAGAGGAGGCCAGTTTGGCTGTCGATATGACACGTATACACGTAGCACGCACCAAACAAAAGAAATTATAAATGGAAAATTGAGTAACTGATATTGATTGAATGATGTGGTAAACGACTGGATGAAGCACAGCAGGCAGTATTCTAGTCTGCTCTACTCTCGCAGGCAGCCCACTTTTTGTAAAAGGGCGTGGATTTTAAGCGCTTGCAGCTTGGTCTCTAACTGTGCATAGACGCTGTGTAAGTACTCATGATAATAATAATAATGGCAATGATAATATGACGCTCTGTCTTTGTAAGAAACAAATCTGGGTTCGGTAATGATGATAATAATATATCAATAATAATGATAATAATAATAATAACAGTAATGAAAATAATGACAACAGTAACATCAACAACACCAACATTAACAACAACAGCAATAATAACATGACCTTCTCTAAGTGATTAACAAATCTGGGCTCGGTGATTTTGCATCCGATGTTCGGGCTATTGGGTTACTGTTTCAATCTAATCCACCATGTTTGAACTGGCACACAGAGCCGTCTGCTTTGACGGGATGAGAGGTGTGCTGTTTCACAGAGCTCTGTGTTCACAGAGTCGATAAAAGCTGTAACAAAGCCATCCATTTTGGTAATAAGAGAAGTGTGTGAATAATTCAGCTCTGTGTGCCCGCTGTGTGTGTATCTTTTACGAACAAGCCGTAGTGTCTTTTTCATTATTTCCATTACTTTCTCCTGTTGCACCCTGATAGCTGTATATGCATGAAAGCTGTAATTTTTCAGCCGTGTCTGTATCTGTAAGGTCTGATTTCACCGTTATATCAATGTTTTAGCTAATTATTGATGGACAGGGTGAACAAGGACGTGAGGTGCTCTGGCTCAACACCCCCCCCCCCCCCCCCCCCTTTGCCATGTTTTTTCTTTCTGTGTATTGTTCTATGCTTTTTTTTAAAATATGGCATAAATCATTACAGGGTTACACAAGTTTTCTGTCTCCTTCCTTCACTCCTTCCCTCCCCCTTTCTCTCCCACTCTGCCTCCTCCCCCCTCTCTCTGTCTGTCTGTCTGTCTGTCTGTCTGTCTCTCTCTCTCTCTCTCTCTCTCTCTCTCTCTCTCTCTCTCTCTCTCTCTCCCAAGCACACACAGTACAAAGCTGATGTAGTAAAGAAAGCTCAACTCCAGAAATGAAGTCTGCTTTGGTCTTCAGTTCCAGACAAGAGAGCACGCCTACAAATCCTTCCCCCCCCCCCCCCAGTCTGCCCTAATCCTCCCCATCACGCTAGCCCCGGATGAGGGGAGCTAATGATTTTCCGTAGTCTCCCCTTGATGTCCCTCACACAGTGACGGCAAGATCAAAACACCCTGCCAGCACCCAGCGTCCGCACAGGAGAGAAAAGAGATCAGGGGGGCTGACGTCGCTGGGATAATGGCATCTCCAGAATACAACTCTGAAGTCATTACAGAGCCCATAACGATAGTGAACCAACTTTACACACGCTATACAGGGAAAGATAGGAGATGAAACAGTGGGGAAGGATGAGAAGTGAGAGTGAAAGTAGCGGAGAATGTAAATCAGTTTGCTACATAGGCATTCTCATCTTCCCTTGAACAAAAGGTACTGTGGTTTTGTCCTCCATGTGTGTGTACTATCACGTTACTGTTTCTATTCCACCATGTTTAATGGACACAGAGAGCTTTGACACTAAGAGGAGTGTGTGTGCTGTTTGGTTTAGTTCTGTGCACACAGATTCCGTACAAACCAAAACAAACCCTACCGCTCTGACGATTGGAGGAAAAATAATGTTAAAAATTCAGCTTTGCATGCCTTGTGTTTGTCTTTTTTGGCAAGCTGTACAATCTCTTCCATTAATTATTTTCGATGGTACACTCAGACAGCTACATTGTGCGAAGAGCTGTGTTTGTCAGCTGCATCTGTATCTGCAATGACTGATGTTTCAGCATGCTGTAAGAGCTGCCACTGTAGTAATTGAAAACTGTTAGTTTGCCATCAATACCAGCTGTTTATGTACACTGATGTTCCACAATGTTGACGTTGCTAGCTTTGAACAGAGACTTATAGCATTTCAAGTCACCGGGGTTGTTTTTTTCTTGCTCTTAATAGTTGCCATTGATTTGCTGATGGTTCTGACATGAATTTTTTTTACTGCTTATTTACATTTTCATACAATTTGTTTAAATAGAAATGATGACTCGGTATTCGATTTTCCAATGATCTGAGGTGAAACGTATTCCTTATACCGCTTAATCTGTCTCTTCTTCTATTTTTTTTTTCCTCTCTTTGTTTTCTCCTCTACTTTTTTTTCTCTCTGTCTGTCACTCTCTCTCTCTCTACAGTTATATCTTTTGCATTTATATCAGCCATTCTCTCACATTTTGTCTCTCTCCCCCTGTGTCTCTGCATTGCTCCTTTTCTCCTCCCTCTCTTTCTTATCATGTCTCCCTTTGTAATCCTCTCTTTATACCCTCACTCTCTCTGTCTCTGTCTCTCTGTCTGTCTGTCTGTCTGTCTGTCTGTCTGTGTCCTGACCCTTTCTTTCTTATCATCACTGTCTTCTGTAATCCTCTTTTTACCCTCTCTCTCTCTCTCTCTCTGTCTGTCTCTCTCTCGTCTCTCTCTCTCTCTCTCTCTCTCTCTCTCTCTCTTCACAAGTAAACACAGTGCAAAATTGATGGAGAAAAAAAACTGAACGCCAAAAAATAAGTCTGCTTTGGTCTTCAATTCCAGGGGGGGGGGGGGGGGGGGTACACGCACGCCTACAAAATATTCCCCTCCAGTCTGCCCTATTCCTCCCCATCACGCTAGCCCCGGATGAGGGGAGCTAATGACTTCCGTAGTCTCCCCTTGATGTCCCTCACACAGTGACGGCAAGATCAAAACACCCTGCCAGCACCAGCGTCCGCACAGGAGCGAAAAGAGATCAGGGGCTGACGTCGCTGGGATAATGCATCTCCAGAATAAAACTCTGAGGTCATTACAGAGCCCATAAACAAGGTGACCTGGCTTTGCATGTTGTATTAGGAAAGAGAGACGAAAGAGTGGGGAAGACAGATGATGCAAAGTGAAAAAAAAAAGGTAGCGGTATAGGTTAAGTTAGTTTGCGACATAGACATTGTCGTCTCACCACGAAGAGTTTGATGTTAAAGTTAGAAACTAGTTCATAATCAAGAGTTTTGGTTTCAGTTTCAGTCTTATTATTGCCCAGACGACCATCTGGAGCCTTGTCAGGGCTTTTAAGGGGCAGATCAGGAAAGCTGTCCACACAAAATGTATACTGCAAAGTACGACTGCTACTGACATCCTTAACATGGATAAAGCTACGCCACACTGAGGTGTCATCTGTCTGTCTTGTTATTCACTGTCAGTATAAAAAAACATGATGATGAACATAATAGTACCATAATAAAGGATACACAAATGAGAAAATAGACACTGGAGAATTTATTGTTTCTGCACTGAGCAATGTTTACAATCTAATTCACTAACTACTCACCAAATTACAAGAAAGTTGCCATTCATGATCTGTGAAAAGACAAAAAGTGTAAAAGCTTTTGTAGAAGAAAGACAGTGATGGGCCATAGAGGCAGAAAAACAGCCTTTACCATTCCCCAAAAGGGGATCATCTACACACACACACACACACACACACACACACACACACACACACACACATGCGTACGCACGCACGTACACAAACACACGCGTACGCACGCACACACACACAAACACACACACGCACGCACGCACTCACACATGCACGCAGACACGCGAGAGCGCGCACGCACACACACACACACACACACACACACACACACACACACACACACACACACACACACACACACACATCTATCTTGGAGGAGTCAGTGTACAGGGAGGTTCACATTACTCCTGCAATGAAACAGTCATGTGGATTCAGCCCTCAATCACTGCTGTCAGTGGCACTAATTCATTTAGCACACACGCAACAAGACGTGCACTAAACAAAAAAGACGGTTTCCACCTCTTCCCTCCCACCCCCCCCATCCCCCCCCCTCCCCCTCCCCCCAAAAAAAAGCTGAAATTCACAGCTCTTCCAAACAACCTGAACTGACAATATGCACACACAGAGGAAATGTACCGATATAATTATCATAGATCTTTACACTGGCATGGCTATTTGAACTTGCCTATCTTCACCAGACTACAGAAAAACATGAAGGCCACAGTTTGGGCGTTTTCTGTTTGTGACAACGACTTCTTGGTTCAGCGATTTTGTTCCCGACGTGTGAGGTATCACATTACTGTTTCTGATCCACCGTTTCTGACTGGCAAACATGAGCAGTCTGCTTCCACAGTAACAGAAGTGTGTTTGCTGTTTGGTTTCATTCTGTGCTCTCTGAGTCAGTACAAGCCGTAATAAACCCTTCCACTCTGATGATTAGAGGAGAGTGTTAATCATTAGCTTTGTCCGCCACGTGTTGATCTGTCGTGGTCATGCTGCACAGTGTCTTCCATCATTCTAATTTACTTTCCCCTGTTTACACTTGGATGGCGATATTGTATGGAAGACTGGTATTTATCAGCTGCGTCTGAATCCAAAATGACTGGTGACTTTACCGTTAGAACCGTTCCTGTCATTCATTTCTAGCCATAGTAGTTACTGTCAATGCTGGTAGTTTATGTATACTGATATTCCACAACGTTGTCATCACTGATCTGCAGCTGAGACACAGCGTTTTAAGTCACTGTGGTTCTTATCATTTCTCTTAATTTCAGCCTTGAACTTCTGATAGTGCTGACACTAAATACTTTTTATGAAAATCTTGTTTCATAGAATAAGTGAAAATGGGAAATGATTTGGTGCCGGATTTTTCCATAATCTAAGGTGAACACTCAGTTCTCTCTCTCTCTCTCTCTCTCTCTCTCTCTCTCTCTCTCTCTCTCTCTCTCTCTCTCT
>JADBJO010003084.1:208349-225849 GCA_016801955.1 Conus betulinus
GAATTCACTGACAAACATGATTCAATCCACATCCTGCTCCCTCCTTCATTTTCACTCGCCTCAGTCTTGTTAGGGATGAATCTGACTGACCGTTCCCAAACCATTAACAGAGAAAATGACTGAAGATTATAGTCCTCTTTTCCCAGTACCTTTAGAACACGGCAGAACATTAACCCGGGTACACTGGTCTGGTTATCATCAGCAGATCCTCCACCCTGTCTGCCAGCAGCCAACTATCCAGTGACCGTTATTTACGAGCTCCGTTCGTGATGACTTGGTGTCCACTGACAGAACTGTTTCAGGCTTTGGTTCGTCCTCAAGGGGTCAGATGGTGACAGCTAATGTGAGGCTGTGTGATGGCACCTAATAGGTAGGTTGGTTTTTTTTTCCGTAGGAGTGAAGAGAGACGGGAGAAGGGAAGAGAGGAGGAGTAAGAAGGGGGGGGGGGGGGGGGGGGGGGAGAAGAGAGAGAGAGAGAGAGAGAGAGAGAGAGAGAGAGAGCGCAGAGCAGAGCAGAGCAGAGCAAAAGTGCAGAGAGAAATCTACTAAGCAAGCTCAGCTGCTTGATTGGTCGGTGCGCGGATGACCATCACGAAAATAACCCTTCACCATCGTCTTCCCCGCTGTCCACTGTAATGAAGTCATGTGACCCTGAAGACATGTGGTCTGTACCCCGCAGCCATCAATGGCTAACCACAGGAACAATCCACAAAGGCGCTCGGAAGAGCGTGGATCTCAGCTGCATAAGAATCATTTGCCAGGGGAAGTAATTGTCGGTCACTATCGGAGTGACGGACTTATTCGTCATGTACATATTAATCCTAATGAGCGATTCAGGATCTGCTGTTGATCCAGATCTATTCAATGGACCCACCCCAGAGTGTAATTGAACACGGCAGCCATGTCTTCCGCACTTACACGAAATTTGGTTGAAATCAGGATTTCATTTTTCCATAGTTTTGTACACAGGTAACAAACAAACGAACAGACTTAGGCAAAAGCGTAAGATGCTTGGCGGAGGCACGAACTGACACACCTCAAATGAAATTGAACATACCAGGCATTTACACAAACACATTCGCACACGGCGTGCAAGACGCACAAACTCTCACGTACATGCATCCTCCCCACTCCACCTAACATCCCCCACCCGTCACACGCCTCCTCTCTCTCATCCATCCACCCTCCCTCCCTCCCTCCCTCCTCCCTTCCTCCTCCCTTCCCTCCCACCTGAAAACATTCACAAAACATATATAAGTTAGGTTAGGGTCATTTTGTAACTTAATAATTAATCGTTACTGGTGAATTATTTGATCATTTCCCATTTTCTTTTTTCTTATTTGCATTGAGAGAGCAATGAACCTCGCTAATTCTTTTAAATTATTTTCATTGTTGTCAGAAAGGACGTTTACTACCGCATTTTGGCTGGGGGCACCAGAGAACGATTTCAGTTTGGAACAGTTTTTTTTCCGATTATCTTCATAAGCAGTGCACTGAAAGAGGAAGTGAACTTCATCTTCCAGTCCATTTTCACATGATGGACAAATGACATCTTCCTGAATATTAGCAAAATTCATGTACCACCTTTTTGTGATTTTTTAAACCACCGACTCTTAAACGAAAGGTAGCGAGATTTTTTTCTGTGCCAATTATTTGTAACACATGATAAATACTTTTCTGGTTTGGAATAAATCTTTAAATGAATTACCATCTATACTTATCATTACTCTCTATTTCGGAGTGCCAAATTTGCATATTATTTGAGATTAAATGTCCTTAAATTCACTAATAAAACTAGCCTGGCATCCAATGCCTTGGCACAGCCATACAATACCAAACCCATTCTCTGACAAAAGTTTGTGTACATTAGATACCCAGTTGAAATGGCCAGATTGGTGTTGCAATAGAGACATTTCGTATGCTTGTCTACATAGTCTGGACATGGGTAATTTGAGAAGTCTAAGCCAGTACCTGACACATTTTACGGATGTTCTAATAGATAATGGATATCGCCCAGTTTCTCCATATACTTGCTTATGAGAAGCATGGAGGGGAACATTCAGAAATCTTTTAATGGCATAAGTATGCACTGTTTCAATTTGTTTACGTTCGTCCTCCAAGCCCCATATCTCTGCAGCATATGTCAAGATGGGTTCAATTTGTGAATCGAACAATTTCCAAAATAGGCTTGGATCGGTTGTTCTTAATCTTTTCAGAGTTTTTAAGATTTCCATAACACTTTTTTTCTACCTTTCCTACAAGTCTCAGACAAAGCAACAGTAATACTCAGTTTTGTTGTGAAGATCATTCCCAGATATTTATATGAGTTAGTTACGTTGACATTTTCATTCCCATAAACCCACCTTTCATGACTTGCTAAGTGACCACCCTTTCTAAACACCATTACATTCGTTTTTTTTCCAGGTTTACCGTTAAACACAATCGATCTGCTTCTCTTTTTTTAGGCAGTTAAGCTGATTCTGCAGCCCAACCACTGAATCAGACAATAAAACAACATCGTCAGCAAATAACACAAAAATATTTCTGCAGCACCAGGAATAAGCTGGATACCATGCTTTCCTGCTCTAGACAGATCAATAGCTAATTCATTTATAAACAATGAAAATAACTGAGGGCTTAGTAAGCATCCTTGTTTCACCCCTCTGGGACAATCAAAATAATCAGTGTAACAACATTTGTCACGCACACAAATCATCACATTGTCATAGATACCTCTTAAAGCATTATAAAGTTTATCTTTAATCCCATCTTTCTTAACCCAAACCCCCCCCAAAATGTTTCTATTTACAGAATCAAAAGCTTTTTTAAAGTCTACAAAGGCAACATAGAGTTTAGTATGCTTTGCTAAAAACTTACTGACAATTGCGTATAATGTGAAAATGTGATCTATAGTACTATATCCCCGCCGTCCCGCCCGAGAGAGAGAGAGAGAGAGAGAGAGAGAGAGAGAGAGAGAGAGAGAGAGAGAGAGAGAGACGAGAGAGAGAGAGAGAGAGAGAGAGAGAGAGACAGAGAGACAGAGACAGAGAGACAGAGAGAGACAGACAGAGACGGAGACGGAGAACCATTTAAGAGAGAGAGAGGGGGGGGGGGAGAGAGAGAGAGAGAGAGATGAGGAGAGAGAGAGAGAGAGAGAGAGAGAGAGAGAGAGAGAGAGTGAGTGAGAGAGAGAGGGAGAGAGGAGAGAGAGAGAGAGAGAGAGAGAGAGAGAGAGAGAGAGAGAGAGAGAGAGAGAGGCTGGAGCTGATTTGGAGAATATGATAAACAAAGCGGATGGAAAGAAAAATGGAGAAATGATGATACGAGTAGCTGTAGCTGTAGATAGTAGCGATATGACTGCATGGAATTGTTCATAGGACACCATTCTGCCACGATTTGAGACCAGTCATCCGCATGGTACAACAGTCTGGTGATCTTTTACACACCCACAGATGCATTACTTAACATTTTAGAAGTATAGTTCATGCAGAAAACAATTGGGTTACAAAACATTGTCAAGACACATCACTGAATTGTCTTTTCACCAAAAAAGAATGGATCGCAAGAGATCTTTGATATACAGTAACAAGTTGTTCTTACACAAAAAGCATTGACATATTGATATTCAGAACGACTCTGAATGTGGCTGTGCATGTTTGAACTGAAATGAGTTGCACGTGACTAAGGCCAGTGAGGGATACGGAAGATAGGACAGCAACCCCCACTGCCCCCCCCCCCCCCCCCCCCCCCCCCATCCTAAAAATGTTTGTGCAAACATTAAGGTTCCTTTATTCTGTCCAGTTCACTTGGAGAGAATGCCTTAATACAAAATGGCTTTTGGGCTTTACTTGCGAATGGATAGAGAACACAGTGGCTGGTAGCTGTTAATGTTATAATTGTGGATCTGTTTTACCCGAAAATTAGTTACCAGTGGACAATCGATTGGGCACCTTCGTTTTGTTGGACGGCAGTCACTCCCACAACTCACTGATTAATCAGCTGCTTTCCCTGTGTTCCCTAAATTCTCTCTATCTTGGCTAAGGGTGTGTGTGTGTGTGTGTGTGTGTGTGTGTGTGTGTGTGTGTGTGTGTGTGTGTGTGTGTGTGTGTGTGTGTGTGTGTGTGAGTGTGTGTGTGTGTGTGCGTGCGTGCGTGAGTGCGTGCGTGAGTCAGTGTGTGTGCGTGCGTGCGTGCGTGCGTGCGTGCGTGCGTGCGTGTGCGTGTGTGCGTGCGTGTGTCAGTGCGTGCGTGCGTGCGTGCGTGCGTGTGTGCGTGCGTGCGTGCGTGCGTGCGTGCGTGCGTGCGTGCGTGCGTGTGTCAGTGTGTGTGTGTGTACATACATACATATACATATATACTTACATAGCTAGCTAGCTATCTATCTGTGTGTGTGTGTGTGTGTGTGTGTGTGTGTGTGTGTGTGTGTGTGTGTGTGTGTGTGTACACGTTTGTGTAATTAAAACAGAGAAGTTGAAACAATTTAGCTTCTGATGCTGCTTGTTTCTTTTCACAAAGCATTTCATTGAGAAATCAGACTGAGAATCTTTTCTCATTATGTACAGGGTGCATTTCATTCCATGCACCATGATTAGTGATGTCTTTCTTCTCTCCCCCCCCCCCCCCCCCTCCTCCCTCCCTCCCCCCCCCCCCCCCCCCCCCCCCCCCCCCCCCCCCTCTCCGCTTTCTCTTACAAACACAGAAAACGCACATGTACACATACACACAGACGCATACAGACATATACAGACAGACAGACAGACAGACAGAACCAACACAAAACACATATGCACACAAAACACACGTACACGCTTACACAACAGCAACAACATCTTATACACATACGTTTACACAGTCACGCACCACCACACTTCCACACTCACACACACACACACACACACACACACACACACACACACACACACACACACACACACACACACACACACTGGCGTAATCAAATGCAGACAGATTAGTTCGCTATCTTACAGGATAAAACTTAATGCGTTCATCACAAAATACAGCAAAAATGTTAGATGTTTATGTGGTGAACAAATATAACATCATAATCCAAACATTATGAAAACTAAACTGAAAATACGACTATTCAGTATAAAGATATTGTGAAATTCCTAGGTATCTATCTTACACCAAGTTATCCTGGAACGCTCATATCAACTACATCGTTACTAAGGCAAGGAAATGTTTAAATCTATTAAAGATTATAAGCAAACAAGCCTGGGGACAAGATTGCAAAGTTTTGAAACATCTCTCTACGTCGCTGATTAGACCAAAATTGTCCTATGGACAAGAGGTATTTTTTTTTAGCGCCCTTATTATTTTACTTAAGATGCTTCAAAGCATAGATTGCAAGGGTTATAGGCTTGCTCTTGGTGTGCCTTTTCACGCATCAACGCTTGGAACTTATAAAGAAATGGAGAATTGCCTTTCGGACGAATACCGAAGTCTTGCGTGCGCTAAATACGTTCTTAGAAGTTCGACAAGTAACAACTTTGCATCTGAGGAACTGAAAATTACATCTGAAAATTCTTTTCCTAAACGAGCTAAGCAGATATCATCATTGAAACCAATTGCCACTTACGTATCAGATCTACTCAAAAGGTCTGATATAAATCCAAGTAATATTGACACAAATCAAGCGGCCTCCCCTTGTCCTGCTTGGGAGATGAATAAAGCGCAGTTTGATATTAATTATACTGACACGAAGAAGGATGATAATCCAAATATTATGAAAACTAAAGTCCAATTACATATACAGAACACTTATCCAAATAATTTAAAGATATATACAGATGGTTCACTCCTAGAAGATCACCGGGCAGGTCTGCTTTTGTAATACCAGCGTTAAAAAAGGAAAAAGTCATACTACATTGGCAAAAATCGATCCATCTTTACTGCTGAACTTATTGCTATTCTTATGGCTCTCAATTACATAGTTGATTTTCCATTACAGTTTTTTCAATTCTTATTTTGTGTAGATTCTCAGTCGGTACTCGATGCTTTAAGATCATCAGATTTCAAGAAAAAGACCAAAATTATGCTTAGAAATCAGTCAATTAATTCATATCTTAACTTTAAAAGGGACCAACGTTTCCTTCTGCTGGGTTCCTTCACATCTTGGATTTTCTTCAAATGAGTGGGCTGACAAAGTGGCAAAAAAGGGCGCAAGGCAAGGCACAGAATCCACTGAAATTCATGTTCCTTTATCATTCAGGAGGGTTATCACTTGCTGGAACAAGCAGTATGGAGCAGAGTTAAAGGCTATACCCAGAGAAAAGATAGACTCTCCAAGAATATGTATATTGATTCTCGTGGTTTTGGATAACAAATTATATTTGAATCCATACTGGCGTAATCAAATACAGACAGATTAGTTCGTATCTTACAGGATAAAACTTAATGCATTCATCACAAAATACAGCAAAAATGTTAGATGTTTATGTGGTGAACAGATTTCTAGCAAACACATCAATTGTGAATGTCAGAGGTTAAGACCTATCTTACCAGTGATTTCTGAAAATTGTATTGAAGGCGTTCTCAAAAATGCATCTAGTTTGTTAAATATTTCGAAATGTTTACTTCATAGTCCTTTAGGACATTTGTTATAGACTAGTTGATTGTTTTTGTTGTTAATGCTCATTTTTTTTTTTTTCTTCCTTAGCCAAGAGACATAAATACATACACACACAATACGGTCCCTCTCCCCTCCTCCTCCTCCCGATCCCCTCCCTCCCCTCCCCCCCGTGTAATATCACTATGTGGATAGACCACACACACACACACACACACACACACACACACACACACACACTCTCTCTCTCTCTCTCTCTCTCTCTCTCTCTCTCTCTCTCTCTTCTGCCCCGAGCAGAGAGGGGAAAAACGGAGGAAAGGGAGATCACCAGATAAAGCAGTGACTTGAAACTGGAGCACTCTCAACAAAACAAAAGCTGCCTAATCAATGATCCACGTGTAACTGATGTTATGGTAAAGGAGATCCACAGTTATAACATTAACAGCTAGAGGCTAATGTGTTCCCCGTCCCCTGGCCAGGAAAGTCCCAAAGCCGTTCCACATGATTACACTCCGCCCTTCAAAGTGAGCGAATAACCTTAATCTCTGTGCAGACCTTTTCTTTTGGTTTTCTCACCCTCTGCTCCCCTCAGAGGGATTAATCCCATGCCGCCCGTACGCAGCCATAGCCACGTGCGTCTTCCTGCTACCCCAAGCAAGGCAGTGCATGAAAAGCCATCAATATCATGCCAGCTGATGAGGCAACCCGCTAGAGAAGACACTGCACTGCTGCCAAAGTACTTCGGTGGTGCACTTTGGCATCTGTTACAATAATACGGATTGCATCATTTACAGTCCCATTTTGACGGCAATAAATGCCCAGTCGTGGAGCTCCTGTGAATGAACATCTCCGTCTAGACGGCATTAACCCATTCCATCAACGAGAGTTTCATGAATCCCATTCTTGTCTGAGAGAACTAACCCCCTCCCCCTCCCCTTCGTCTCTGATCTTTTTCTTCGCTGGCTGCAGTGTGTTCTTTGAGAAGCCATCCATGCCTTTTTTTTAATATCAACGATGGAGCAGCTGGTTATCATACATCGATGGTGAAAAGTAACCAGCGCCGTTTTGTAATGAAAGGAACATCTCGCCGTTGTACACTGAGAACGTGTAGTAACCCATACCTTTGTGAACGAATAACTCACTACCATACATTGAGGGTGTATGATGACTATACTTTTTCCTTAAAAGAAAAAAAAAAAATCGACTCGCCATCATAAATGGAAAATGACTCGTAATCCGCATCTTTTGTGACTGAACAGAGCACCATTGTACATTCAACGCTCTGCCATTCATTTAGGATGTCGAGTAAAAAGGAAAAAAAAAAAAAACCAGCAAGTTTTGCGAATGGAGATCTTGCCACTGTACACTGAAGATCTCTCATAATTCATACGTTTGTCATAAATGGACGACTCCCTTACCTGTACCGCACACAATCATGATACAACTGCACACATTGGCTTGTTAGGCGCTTTGTGCTGTTCAACTACTCGGAATATACATCCTATAAGAAGCCTCGATCGCTCATCAAGATTAATAGGTACACGGAAGACCACTCCTTCAGCCCATACTAACAATGACCTGCAATTACTTCCCATAGTGGATGTTTTTTTGTGCGGCCGCCGGTCCGCGCTCTACCATGTGTCCTTGCAGATTGTTGCTGTAGTTTGCTGTTGATGAGCTGTGATGGATGTGGGGGTCTGCAGGCTGGTCTTCAGGGTCGCATGGCTTCATTAGGTGGTCAGCGGGGAGGATGGCCACTTACTTCTGATCATGAAGGGTTATTTTCGTAATGGACATCAGGGTACCGACTAGTCAAGCAGCTGAGGTTGCTCAGTAGCCTTCTCTCTCACCTTCATTTAACGGTGCTGTGTGTGTGTGTGTGTGTGTGTGTGTGTGTGTGTGTGTGTGTAAGTGTGCGTGCGTGAGCGAATTTGTATATGTACACACACACAAACGCACACACACACACACATATATATATATATATCATGCTGAACAATTAAGTAGTGGGGGGAAAACAAGTGCAGGTTAACATTCTCTTCCAACATTATAGTAATGATTTGGCAAAGATTTGAAATTGAGAGGGAAAAAAAAAAAAAAATAAAGATGAAGTAAATGGGAAAATGTAAATGTCATCATAAATGTGAAAACCCTTCACGAGCTGCATGAGGAAACTATCGCAATCCCTCTCGAAGGCAGATCTACATATTGCCTCCTCCGAGGCCTTTCGTCCGCTGGATCGGACTCATCAGGGAGACACAGCTGATTGAGTCTGTGCTTTTGGTGTCAGATAGAGACCACCACAGTCCATAATTCCGTGGTGTTTCTGACCGCCAAGGGTTCGAAAAAGAATCCTTCAGCATCCCCAAAGCAGCCACTGAAGATAATAGAATTAAACAAAACAAAAGTGTGGAGAGAGAAAAAAGTTGCTGAAAACTAAAAACATTACGCAAACAGTATAAAATGTAAGAGACAATCTTTGAGCCTATGCTTGAGGATCCATTAAGGATGGAAGGGAGATCAAAAGATATGGAACAGTGAGTGGTCA
The DNA here is from genome assembly GCA_016801955.1 of Conus betulinus. Classification (NCBI taxonomy): domain Eukaryota; kingdom Metazoa; phylum Mollusca; class Gastropoda; order Neogastropoda; family Conidae; genus Conus; species Conus betulinus. The sequence goes on from JADBJO010003084.1 coordinate 217,486, forward strand.
GCTCTGCTGTTCATTAACCCAAGCATTGTCAGCGGCTAAGAATTGTGCAGAACCACCTTTCCTTGGATCTCCTACGAGATGCAGTCACTCACTGATTTACCAAACAATATCATGCTGAACAATTAAGTAGTGGGGGAAAACAAGTGCAGGTTAACAATTCTTCCATCATTATAGTAATGACTTGGCAAAGATTTGAAACTGAGAGGAAAAAAAAATAAATAAAGATGAAGTAAAGTAAATGGGAAAATGTACATCATAAATGTGAAAACCCTTCACTAGCTGCATGAGGAAACTATCGCAATCCCTCTCGAAGGCAGATCTATATGTATTGCCTGCTTCGAGGCCTTTCGTCCGCTGGATCGGACTCATCAGGGAGACACGGCTGATTGAGTCTGTGTTTAAACAAGGATCATAGATTGTCATAGCCAGACACAGCACTCTTTGCAGTTGCATAAAATCTATCATGTTTCTTGTCAGTTTGAGCACTCGTTAGCTCTCTGCATTTAGCTGTGTTTCATTCATATAAAATATGAAAATTTGAAAAGCGTTCTCTCCAGAACTTGGTTTGGAATGTCTCCCCTGAACTCTCATTTTTATCCATATAAGGAATTAATTGCCGAAATAAAGGAGGCTTTTTACGCACGCATACTCAAGAATTTGTCTGGTCTACTTTTTTTTTTTTTTTTGTTTGTTTGTTAGGATGCTTTTGTTAACGCTGCAAAGTCACCAAGACTGGCAGTCACTTTAGTCACGTAAAACAGTTCTGCATTTGATCAGTGTTCAAATTCTCTGTTTTTCTCAGGTGTTTACAAACTGTTCTGTTTTAGTTCGATAAAATCATTTTGTCTCTAAGAGTTAAACAAGCCAGCGACAGCTATTTGTATGTAAATATTCCTGTGTCATAAACTAAATTGTAATTTGTTCGTATTAGGAACCAGAGAGATGATGCTGAACTATTTTACTATTTTTGACACTTTCTTGGCTAGCTTTTACTCTCCCTCTCTATCTTCCCCACTGTTTCATCTCCTTGCTCTCTTTCCTTGTACAGCGTGTAAAAGTCAGATCAAATACGTTATGGGCTCTGTAATGACTTCAGAGTTTTATTCTGGAGATGCCATTATCCTAGCGTTGTCAGCCCCCTGATCTCTTTCCACTCCTGTGCGGACGCTGGCTGGTGCTGGCAGGTGTTTTGATCTTGCCGTCACTGTGTGAGGGACATTAAGGGGAGACTACGGAAGTCATTCGCTCCCCTCATCCGGGGCTAGCGTGATGGAGAGGATTAGGGCAGACTGGAGGAAATATTTTGTACCCCTGCGTGGAGTGAAGACCAAAGCAGACTTCATTTGTAGCAATTTTTACCCTCTTGATGCATAACACTAACATTTATATTGACACCGGAATTTCAGATTTTTAATGTGACTGTGGAATTGGAGAATCTGCTCCAGACCAATGGGAGGTGGAGTAACAAAAATACGAGCAAATAAACGGCTGAAAAATTATAGTGCCAATAATAAGCTTGTCTTTGGCATGTACACAACTAGACTAGCAATGAATGCTAACAGTTTTGCCTTTTCTTGTTAACTACGTATGACTTTCCTCACATTTTAAGATCAAATATGTATTACATATGATATACTTTTGTCTCTTCAGACAGAATGCACTGGATTCTCTCTCTCTCTCTCTCTGTCTTTCTTTCTTTCATACTCTGTGTGTGTGTGTGTGTGTGTGTGTGTGTGTGTGTGTGTGTGTGTGTGTGTGTGTGTGCGCTGGGAGGAGAGGGGAGAGTCAGAGACTCTTTCATTATAAATTTTCATATTCCCATCTTTTGAAAAATGTGTGCTGATAGTTTGCTCTTTTCTGCTGCTGCTCTCTTTAGCTCTGTTTTTTTTATGGTTATCTTTCTTAATAGCTGTCCACGGTTTTTTTTTCCCCTTTGTGACCCCTTCACCTGTCTCTGTTCCTGAAAATCTGTGCATTTCTCTTGTCTTGTTATAGTTTGCAATATGCCAGTTGCTTTTTTAACAACTAGGTAGTGATATTGTAAACACTACTCAACGTAGACTTTGTTCATTCAGCAATATCTGTTTGCTTATTTAACCTTCTTATGTATTTTCGGCAGCACTAAAATGTTTCTTGTTATTCATTTCTCTTTTCCCATCCATGGGTAAAAAAAAATTGGAGCATGATCGCTAGCACCTCCAGCAAGGCCTAGCCTTTGCCGCCTTTAGATTGTCAACAGCTGTGACAATATAAACTTCTGTACACATTTCGTAGACAGGTTGCTTGTGCTTCTTCTTCATTATTCAGGACAGGTCTTTCATTCATCTTCATGCTGACAGGGTCGTTGATGGTGATTGAAACTGAAACTAAAACTTTATGTTCATGACCCCGTTCCTAACTTTGACGTCAAACTCTTTGTTCAAGGAGAGAGGAGAATGTCTGTGTCACAAACTCATTTTTTTTTTCCTTCGACACCTTGCACTCTCCGTTCTCCCCTACCCCCATCCCCTTCCCTACCATTTCATCTTCTCGCTCTTTATTCCCGTACAACGTGAAAAGTCAATTCACCTTCTGTATGGGATCTGTAATGACTTCACAGTTGTATTCTGGAGACGCCATTATTCCAGCGACGTCAGCCCCCTGATCTCTTTCCACTCCTGTGCGGACGCTGGTGGTGGCAGGGTGTTTTGATCTTGCCGTCACTGTGTGAGGGACATCAAGGGGAGACTACGGAAGTCATTAGCTCCCCTCATCCGGGGCTAGCGTGATGGGGAGGATTAGGGCAGACTGGATGGGAAAGTTTGTAGGCGTGCCCCTCTGTCTGGAATTGAAGACCAAGGCTGGTTTCATTTCAGGAGCTTAGCTGTTGTTTCTCTGAATCAGTCTTGCAGTATGAGTATCATGGACCATAAGCGAGAGAGAGAGAGAGAGAGAGAGAGAGAGGGAGAGAGGGACAGACAGACAGGCAGACAGAGAGAGAGAGAGAGAGAGAGAGAGAGAGAGAGAGAGAGAGAGAGAGAGAGAGAGAGAGAGAAAATGCGAATGCCAATAGTCTTATTCAAAAGAGACTTTGACCCTTCATGAAGGGTGTAAATGGAAGAATCATTATGTAAACAGCATTTGTAAAGTGCTACATTAAATTAACAAGAGTGAAAAAGTCGAATAAAATACACTGGAAAACAAAGAATACCGTATAAGTAATTTGCAGCCATTGAAAAATATCAAAACAGTCCTTAAAAAATAGAGAGAGCGAGGGGGGGGGGGGGGGGGGGTCAAGATGGTGATGAACAGAGATAGAAGATCAAAAAGACAGGGGGCAACAGGTAAAGAAAGAGGGAGAGGCTTCAGACGGTTTAGTGTAATTTGGCCATTGGCCCATGTGCAAGCCTCGCACAAACACAGCCACACCCAAAAATGTGCACATGTCTACACAATCACAAATGTACATATCACAAAAACAAATAAACGGACGACAAAAAAAAAACAAAGAAAAATGATCTGACTCACTGAAATCGCCAAACATATACAAAACAAAGTGAACCAAGCTTTTTTTTTTTTTTTTTTTTAACTTGGACTAAAACGCATAATATGTATATCATTAACGCTTACAATAATTTAAACAGTGGATAAATCTACAAACAGTTTTCTTCAGTTGAAAGCATGAAAAATGTATATACCCAGGGATCTGAGAGAGGAACGTGAGATACTAGAGTAGGATGTCTATACTAACTTTTTGCAAAGATCATAATACATCTTTTCCTAAATCACATAACAGTATAGGGGACATTCCAGAAGAAAGTGGTGTTCGTTTTCAATTCTGTGTTCATAGCAATTACTACAGGCGAGACGTTATTACACGTGCAAGAATGATTATGTATTGGGAGCACTCCTAGCTGTACCTGTATAAGTGCTACTTGAAAAGAGTATATATCAGTATCAGAAATATATGTCTCAGTTTTGAAAATACATTTAGATGAATTGTATAATGGGTGCATTTTTGTTCCCTAGAACAGCAAACTAGTCCCGTGTATGCACATCAACCAGTCTTTATTTCAGCACTTTCAAAAAATGTTTTTCATCACCAACGCCTTGAAACAGCCACCTATAACAGAATCCTGCATCAGTGAAACTTACTGTACATTTGTTACCCAACATGTTTTGCCATTTTCGTGGGGTTGATCAACAACTTATAAGCTTGGTTAGGTAATCTATTTTCATCCATGTGTAGCCGATGTCACCAATATTTCATGCAGCATACGCAACTGTTTTCAAAGAGAGAATGTTGTCCCAATTCTCCGTACACGAACTGGTTGGGGGTACAAACAGGAACGCTCGTCTCGATTTACATGCCATAGGATGAGTCGAATTTACATGCCATAGGATGAATATTTCTATGTTATTGAGCTTCTGGTGTCCCTATGCTTCTGAACCATACATCAGCAATACCTTAAAGAGTATCTTAAAGAACATCTTATAGAATATCTTAAAGAACATTTCTCATGTACATTCTTTGCACTTCTATAAAAAAGGTGATTTTTTTGCCTTAGAAAACAGACTGTCACTACCTTGTTTAATTCTTAACAATGGAGTGAAAGTATCGCCAGGATAACAACAGCTTCTACATCTTCCAATTCTCGATTATCGAATTGCGATGTCTCATGCTTGGATGGATGTCCGCCTTTCCTGAAAAACTTTGTTTCGTCTGTGTTCACTTCGAAGTTTAAGTCATTACAGGCTACTTTAAAGGAATCTAACTGGTTTTGTAAGCCAACAAGTGTTGTAGACGACAGAGCAACATCGTCTGTAAACAGAAGAATGAAAAGCTCAGTCAGACATAGAATCAACTGGATTTCTTCATGTCTATATGATTAATTGATATGATTTCCGAGCTGATTTTTTTGAAAGTGAGAGCTAGTTGGTAGACGTAGGGCAGGGCATGGGAGGGATGGGACTATTCATGGAGGGGGTGATTGATCACGGTCAGTGGATGTATGCCGAGGTAGAGAGCCACGTGACTGCTTCCACCGCCACCATTGTAAGAGGACGTCTGCTGACCGTCACGATCTGTATGACTGACTGACTTGGACCGCAGAATGACTGCCAGGGGAAATGCAGTCACTGCCAGTGGGGGCATGTTGACTGTCAGTAGGCATGACTGTCAACGGGTGGGTGGCGACTGTCCGTGGGCGCGTGGACTAGAGGGCATGATCACCATGACTGGTGACTGCACAGATCATTGGGACAAAATTGATTAAAAACAATCCTACGCAGCGTCAGAACTGTCAGCATGTTGGTGACAGACGTGAAAAGAAAGAAGAAGAAGCTGAAGAAGAGTGACAATGTTATACGAAGAACACTGTCATGACATGAAGTGAATGGAAAGCTGATGTGACAAGCCGTAAGTAGAACAGTGACATGACATGCTGTGAACAGAACGGTGACATGACGTGCTGTGAGTAGAACATTAACACGACGCACTGTAAGTTTCGGTTGAAGATCAGCCATCACAACATTATGGAACATTGGTGCGCATAAACTTCTGGCACTGACATCAAAGTAACATTCTCAACGAGTAGTAAATACGGTTTTTACAGTAATTATACCTGTCATTAGATATATAGACTATACGGATTCGGTGAGCGAACGCCGTGTCGTGCGCTCTCAACCTGTCCGAATTTTGAGTCGCGTTCACTGACTTGGCGTATTCGTTCCTCTGCACAAGCAGGGACAATGGCTGTTCAACCCGTATTTTTGAAAAATCGCAGCATACCGGACTCGATGTCGACCCGTATCTCTGGCTTGGAGCTGTGTGTGTCCGCAGAACGAACGGCAGGACAAGGCAGTATAGTCGGTGCTCAGGATATCAGGGGGACTAGGGAGAATCTACACTGTCACTCGAAAAGCCAGAATTCTGGTAAGAGGCATCACTGTTCGCGGTTCTGTCTTGCAAGTTCTGGACATTAATCCATTCATTTTACATGAGGCAACAGGCGAAGAAAAACGGGCAACCAAAGTGTGGATAGCGGACTTGTCCTTGTCACTGGCAAACAGCGAAATTGAGGCGAGTCTAAAGAAAATCGGATGTGAATTGCGCTCGACAATTAGACAAGAGCGAAACAGAGACAGTGACAAGTTGACAAGATTTGAAACCGGCAGACGATTCGTCATTGTAACTGTGCCATCCACGCCACTCGATTCCTCACTGAAGGTTGGCCCTTTCACAACAAAAGTCTACCATAGGAACAGAAGTCGGCGCAAAAGACAGTGACGTGCTCCAAGTACCTACAAACAGGGCATCATGCTTCAATATGTGTCAACGAAGTGGTATGTCGTGCATGTAAACTGCCAGGACACAAACAAGGAAGTGAACAGTGTGCAGTGACTGATGGCATAAGCACACTCACAAAACTTCCCATAGACAAACCAAACAGTTTACAGAAAGACAACGTGAAAGAAAGAAGATGCAAACCAGAGTCACAGACGAACAGAAAAGGAGAGGGGACAGGAAAACAAACCAGGATTTCCAGCTACCTCCAGCTGTATGTGCCAGTCACAAGGGGAAGACAGGGGAGGGGGGGGCGATGGAAACAAAAAGAAAATCAATGATAAAGATGTGCGACCCTGTAAAGCACTTCAGTGTAAACAGAGCGGGAAGCAAGGCGAAAAGGAAGGCAACAGGAAACAATAGAGGTCGGCCCCAAACTCGACATTCCATTCTTGACCTTGGTCTATCTCACAGGGATCACTCCAGACATCGCTCCGAGACTCCAAAAGGGCCCTATCCAATGGTTCTCCAGTCAGAAGCTGTTCAGGGAGGGAGAACTACGCCAGGAGAGAGGCCCGCGAGTCGTCTTCGGACAATGAGCTGGACGGGGAAAATGGACCAGCGTCTGTATGGGGCTAGTCGGCGTTTCTCCTCCACGTCGTCCTCTTGTTGATGGTCTGACCTTGGCTCTGGCCCCGAGGTATTTTTTTTATCTCTGTCTGGTAAATTAACATATCCTCTGTTACTTAAGGGGTTCCGAAGGATATCCTTCGTTATACGGGTGTTCCAGAGAGATAAACCTACCATTTTTGCCTTACGGCTATGGATAAATTGCGAGTTTGCTCTTTGAACTGTCGGGGTTTTTAAAAAATAGATGAAAGAGGGCTTCTATATTCAGAAATTTAAACAGACAAAAGTTACATATAATTTGCATACAAGAAGCGCATATCACAGCAAGTGAGATAAACACACGGGAAAAGCAGTGGGGTGGAAGCGTATACGCACAGCCAGGGACCAATCACAGCAAAGGAGAAGTCATTCTGATTTCAAAAGTTTCTCAGGAAAGGTTACACTAGTCAAGTCTCAAGAACACATGATCGTCCTGAATATCGAGTATAGTAACTGTGAGATTACAATTGCAAATGTTTATGCTCCTAACGACCATAGGGAAAAATACTTTTTTTTTCGAGGTCTGCGGGACGAAGTGGATGAGTGGGGAGGAGGAAGAATAGTGGTCTGCGGAGATTTCAATTGCGTTTTAGATAATGATTTAGACATTGTATCAGGTAAACCACACAACAAAATAGAGGTAAATGAATTTAGTCTGTTTTAACACAGTCATGCTTAATCGACTACTGGAGATTTTTTCACCCTGAAGAAAAAGAATATACCTGGAATAGATTTAACCCTTTTATAGCAAGACGGCTAGACTATTGCTTAGTGACAGAAGATTTTTGCTCCTCCTTGGTTGTCAATGAACACTGTACCATTCCGCAATCAGATCACAGAGCGGTTGTGCTGGAGTTCAACGAAGGAGACCTTATCAGAGGTCCAGGGTACTGGCGATTTAACAATAGCTATTTACACAATACAGAATTCGTTGAGAACATGAATCTATTGCTTGTAGAAATGGAGAATGAACGAGATGATATGTCTGACATGGAAAAATGGGAACGGATGAAAATGAAAATAAGGAATTATTGTATCGAGTTCGGAAAACGTCTTGCTTGTAATACACGAAACAAAAAAAATCGATCTACAACAGAGAATAGAAGATCTCGAATCAAACATCCTACGTAACGTTCAAAACAAAGAACTACAGATTGATTTGTTAAAAACAAAACATGAATATGAACTATTTGATTTGGAGAAGACAAAAGGAGCCCAAGAGAGATCAAGGTTGAGATGGATAGAGGAAGGGGGGAAAAGAATAGCAATGCATTAAAGCAAACAAGTGAATGTCCATCATTGGCACTGCGAATCAGCATACAGAACTGCATGGCGAGTGTGGAAAAAGTTGACGTAATCTTGAATTTTAAAAAAAAAATGATGAAAGTGAAAAAAAAAAAACCACATACATACATCATACAGACCCGCAT
>JADBJO010003084.1:228349-245849 GCA_016801955.1 Conus betulinus
TTGTAACTCAGGCATGGAAAACAAATGCAATTAAGCAGCAAAAAAGTGATATCGACGAAGAGAGGGTGCCTAATGGAAAGCAAATGTCCACGGTGAGCAGTGTGTACTGGGTCGCTACCTAGAAGCCATGCAGAAATAGCTTGACGAAAAAGAGTAAAGGGTTTCCGTAAGACAGACAGGAGAATGGGCAAAAACAAGAACAGTAGTGGACGACAGTACAGTATGATCATACAGACACAGACACACACACACACACACACACACACACACACAGAGGACAAACAGACAGACGGACACACACACACACACACACACACACACACACACACACACACACACACACACACAATGCGAATAAAAGGGGCAGTCGGACAGTGACACAGAAGTGAGGAAATCACATGCGCAAAATTTCCAGGTGTGAATATAACTGACGTTGACCGAGTCTTCCACACCCTCTCTCCTCCTACCCACCACACCCCCCTCCTCCTTGCCGGACCCTTCCTGGCATTCCCTCTGGACCATCACTTCTATGACATACACCCATACGCGGCATTTCATGCCCTTTTCACCGTCGTTTTCTCGGGATACAACTTTGTCACGTGTACATTAAATATTGTGGACAGTGGTTTGATTATTCCACAGTGGTGACGGGTTATTTTTTTCAACCCTCAAATAAGAATGCGAGCAATTGTTTTCAAAGCCGAATCTGTACTGATGTCACAGAGTATGCCAAAAACATGTTACGTGCTATGAGAGTAAAAACTAGCGGAGTGCATTTGCCTACAACAAATCATTACTCCTGTGTTTGAGTGCGCCGATTTGATAGCACATCAGTATTCATATTGTATAAATAGGTGGTTAGTATTGTTTTCGTTTTGTCTTCATTGACTTAAGCATGTTAAGTAGATTTTCAGTCTCTCTCTGTCTCTCTCTCTCTGTCTGTCTGTTGGTCTCTTCTCTCTCTCTCTCTCTCTCTCTCTCTCTCTCTCTCTCTCTGCCGCACAGATAAGGGAATACTCACTAGAAACTGGACTGGAAATAGACCTAAAGGAACACAAACTAGACCTGGTCGAAATTAGGCCAAAGATGGAGCACTGTAGACGAAGACTCAGCTAAACGACGAGCGGAAAGTTTCCCAGTTCTGCTCCCCTGCCCCGTCCCACCCACCCGTACCCCTATACCCTCACCACGACACCTGGCTTCTTCCTCCTTTTATCGTTGTCGTCATCCCCTGAGTTCTTTTCATCTCTGCTCCTCCCCTCCTGTTCCCTGGAAAACAAGACGACGACACAAAAGGAGAAAAAAAAAAAACTAGGAGGAGGAGGAGGATGAAAAGAAGACGAAGAAGACCAAGAAGGAAAAAGAAGAAGAAATCTGTTGCGTAGTTAGCAATTGCACAGCACGTGCAACTTGCACAAGGATTGGCCCAGATGTTGTTCGATCATTGACCCTTGTTGTTGGCGCTTGATTTCTCTAGGGTTTATCCATGAAGACAGCAGAAGTCCATTCCCACGTCGAGACCGCTTTTCAAATCGATCATCAGTGCACTTTGCTGGGTGACCTTACCCGGCCAGAATTGCCTCCCCCCCCTCCCCTCCTCCTTCCCCTAGTATGTTGTCATTATTACTCTAATCATTACTTTTATCATTATCGGTTATGAACATTTTTGTCTTTGCTACTGTTACAACAACAAGAAGAAAAGGACCCAGTTTAGTCGTACTTTCCTTCAAAATAAGTGAGACGGTACGGATAAAAACCCATCCACAACGTCCATGTGACAGTTGAAGCTTAGCTCAACGGGTTACTTCGTAACAACACACACCCAAGTCCATGTGACTGTGCACTTTTTCTGACTCCTTATCCGGTGATGATACACAGGACAGAATGACTGGCGCCCTCACTGCTTCCACTTCACTGCAGATTGTCCTTCGTCAGGGTAGAGCTTGGATCGTCTTTTCTCATTTGACGTTCGTGTTTGTTCTAGGAGTGGGGGTCGTGGTGTTTCATCGAGTTTTTGGAAGCAGTATTCCAGTTGTTTTGAAACCCCTGATTTCCGTCTTTCGTTTAGAATTTGATTCAGTTTTACACTTGTAGAAAGTTGAAAACTGGAGGGTGAAAAACATTTTTTTTCGACTGCTTGCGCCGAGTTCTAGGATAGCTTCGCCGATTTTGTTTAAAAAAAAAAAAAAAAAAAGTCACATGGGTACGGAAGGGAGAAGAAAACGAAATGCATATCGCGATCGAATGTCAAAATGAGCATGAGCTGTGGTCGTCTGCAATCAACGCAGTGCAGGTCTTTGCCCTTCATGGCAAACCTTGCTGAGGGAGATTTTCCCTGGCTCACAATCGACCATACAATGCAGTTTTTGTGTGGAAAACTGCTAACGCCAAAGATTCAGACTGAAACGGAGAAATGTATTGCGACACGCAGTAACGAGCCGAAATACAGAGCAGAGGCGCAGCACAGAAAGTCACTTTGCATTTGTGCATTTACGTCACCAAGGGCAAAGGGCAGGCACACACTCTCGTGTCATACGAAAAAACAAATGGTAGCGACTTCTTAAGCTGATTAAACTGTTTCGCGTCATTTTCTTTTCTTGAGATGCAAGGTGCGTGTTTTGATTGGTTGTGTGTTGTCGAATAGTGTTGTAGAGGAAAACAAAACTACTCAGTTATGAGAAACGTCTGCGATTTTTACCAGAAAGCTTCCAAACAGAAATTTCTAGATATTCTTCTTTTTGTTTCATTATCATTAAAAAAATCTTTACTCTCTTTAGTAAACCTAAAGAAAGAAAAGAAGAAAAAAAAATTGAAAGAATGAAAACTTAATTATTGATGTCAGAATGGTCTTTTGTAGACGAAGCTCGAAAACGTCTGTAAAAGAAGGTCCAGGAAGCAGTTCAGATTATATGTTTGTGACTGCCTTGGCGCAGGTAACAGCGCGGCCGTGACCGACGCTTGAGCATTCTGTGATCTCCACAGTCCTCTCTCTTCGATCATGCACAGCGGGGCGAGAGGTGCTAAAACCAGATGCAGGTAAAAAACAAAACAAAACAGAGATTTGTTGCTCCGTTGTTTTGTTATGGAAATGTGCAGAACTGTCAGCGGGCTTCCTAGTGATACCTGAAGCAACCCGACTCCTTGCGGCTGTTTTTAGCAAGTCTTCACATCCGCACACACGAAGAACATCCAATCTCCAGTCCAACGCCGTCCCCACTCTTCCCCTTACCGTCTCCACCCCCTTTTTCCTCCATGACCTCGACAAACTCCCACACGTCACCCAAACTCGGCTCTCTGGGTGAAACGATCCAACAATGTAACTGTTCTTTGATTAAGGATCAGCTTGTCGCCTGGATGAGAGGGGAGCAGGGGGGGGGGGGGGGGGGGGGGGGGGGGTAGGTGAATGAGGAAAAGGGTGGACGGGAGAGTCGGGAGACTTTTCTTGCAAGTGGGGGAAAAGCCTGCAGCACATATCGATCCAGGCCAGGCTACAAAAGCACGTCATCAAGGCTTAAAGACGTCACTGAGACTACGTCATTTCTGTCGCTTTGATCTCTGGCAGGGCTGGACGGCAATTTCGAAACGTCGCCCGTCATATTACCTGGGACCGCGCACTTTTGATCTCGCCTAATCTCGCGTGAAATGGTGTGTGAAAAGATGTGTGGACATGCGCGCAGTGGAACAGGAAAAGGGCAAGGGAGTCGTGTGTGGAAACACACCATGAATGAATACGCCAAGGCTGTGAATAATGTGTTCAGTGTGTGAAGACAGCTACAATTCGATTTTTTTCTTTTTTCAGAATTGATATTGTGTCTGAAAAGTGATTTACCTTCTTTTTATTTCAAGTGCTTATCAAGATATATGTTACGTGGTTCCGAGGCAGCTTACACAATGATTGGAATTTGACTATTTGGGGAAGCTCGCCAGGCATTTTTTTAAATTGCAGATTTCTACCGCAAAAACACATACCACAATAGCTGACGAGCATGCTGGATTCCGCAAAGGCGGAAGACCAGATACCTCTTGCGAAAAGCAATTCCGACACCACAGTGAGTTTTTTTACCGCGACTTCATAGACTTCAGGAATGCGTTCGACAGAATCTGACAGGAAGTACTGTGGGCCACAAGAAACAACTTTAACGTTAGGAGAAAGCTAATCAACATCATCATCCAGCAACTATTCTCCAAAGTGTGGTTTTTACAGAGTGGTTCGAGACTTCAGATGGAGTTCGTCAGGGGCGTCTTCTATCTCACTTTTCACCATTACGGATGAAACTTCACCATGCAGAGGACATCGATGGCTTGACAAGCATTAAACAAGAACACGTTGAGCGTGATAAAAAAAAAACCTGCATGAAACAACAACGAAATACGCCATAGAGATCAGCGCCGCCGTGAGACGAAGCTGATGGCCACCACAACACTACAATCAACACTGACGTAAATGACCATGAACAGCAGCTAAGAACTGTCCAACAAATCACTTATCCGGAGTACATCATTAGCAGTGACGGATCCAAATCAGAAATCCCCTCAAGGGCAGCAAAAACAATCACGGAACTCTCCAGTTTAAAGCTGTCAAGAACGACAGTAGCATCTCCATGAAACACAAGATGTAGCTCTGCATGCACTCGTCTTTCCCATCGTCTTGAATGCATGTGTGGCATGGACCCTCACAACGGGTTTGGAAGAAGGATCCAAACCATCAAAATGAAGTGTTGCTGTCAGGTACAAACCATCAGATATAGTCTGATCATATCACAAATAACCGAAGTGCATCAAACCCACCAAGAAGTACATCAGGCCGCGTGAAAACCTTACAACACAGTAGAAAAGAAAGAAAAAAAACAAACAACTCCCCAAGCGCGCGCGCGCGCACACACACACACACACACACACACACACACACACACACACACACACACACACACACACACATGCGAGCGCTTGCTTTTACGTCGGTACGGCAATGTAAAAAGATCTGACGGCCTTGTTAAAAGAATCCTTCAGGGAGGAAGACTTGGGGGGAAAAAGCGATGGACGTATAACGATGCAGGCTGAACAGGGATACTATTTGCAGAGACCCACGCGCACAACTGACGGAGGAAAAAAAAAAAAAAAAAAAAACATGCACGGAGATAAGGGGGGAAGAAGAAGAAGAAATTGGGAAGATTTGTAACAATGTTAGGGTCATGATGTCGTTCGAAGGCCTAAAAGGCTGACGTCAGGTAGGGACTGGCTCATACACTCGTCGGTAACGATCCTTTGAAATAAGTGAAATGACAGGCTGGGGAGTACTGAGCAGAGCTGATAGACTGTGCATTTTGGGGTTTATTTTAAGGCTAGATATGTCCCCCAGACCTTTGCATGGATGATTATAAAGTTTTTGGTACGTGGTCCCAACGGTGGCGTGAGACATGTGTGCTCCTGCTGCTTAGCGTTCAGCGGGGGCTGAGTGGGGTTGGTTGGTCAGAAGGGGTACGGGGGGGAGGCAGGGGTGAGAGGGAATGGCGGGAGGAGGGGTAAGAGCGGGGAGTAGGGTGGTGGTGGTGGTGGTGTCGATGTGCTGGGGTGGGGTTAGTTGACTACCTCTGACTACCCCTTTCTGAGCCCCCCCCCCCCCCCCCCCCCCCCCACCCCCCCACCCACACACACACACAACACACATACACATGCAAGCAAACACGCACGCTTGCACGCGTTTGCGCACGCAAGCGCACACTCGAGCTCGTACACACACACACACACACACACACACACACACACACACACACACACACAACACACACACACACACACACACACACACGCACGCACGCACGCACACACACACACACACACACACACACACACACACACACACACACTCACTCACTCACTCACACACACACAAACATACACTCGCCCAGTGCGCAGGAGAGAGAGAGAGAGAGAGAGAGAGAGAGAGAGAGAGAGAGAGAGAGAGAGAGAGAGAGAGAGAGAGCTTGAGCTTCTTCGAGTGGTCCAGAAGGATTAATCTACTACCCATAACTCCTAATGTGTGGCATGGCGATAAAGAACCCCTCCACATGTCCCCGCTCCTCCTTCCTCCTCCCTCTCTCCTCCCCACCGTCCCCTCTCAACCGTCACGTGTCTATCTGGGCCACAGATGTTCTCTGCCTCGTATCCAAATCACACCATTACTTTTCCTCTTTGCTGCCATTGTGGGCCACTGTGCTTTGACGGTATTGTATTGGCCTGGCTAATTAGCCAGTCCCAGTACTTCAACATGCACGCTAATTTTTGGCTGTCCTGGTGTCAAGTTTCGGCTGTGTTACTTGTTGAAGACTGAAAATGATACCGTATATAATATATGATAATGTAAACACCAAAAATGATTTATGTAGTATGAAAGTGATCTTCATGAATCCATGAAATAAGATAAAACCAGTGTTACAAATGATCAGCTGTTCTTTCTTTCAACTCTGAATGAACTCGGGACATTGCCCGGATACCACTCTTTCTCAGAAATCAGAACTTCGTCGCTCATTTTTTTTTCCGTCCTGCACCACACAAAGCGTGAACTTGCGAAGCAAGACATGCAAGAAATGAAATCCGCGGAGTATGGAAAGTCGCATGCGTGTTCATATTTGTGTAATCTCATACTCATGTAGAACTGTCACTCAGCCATGGTCCTTAAAATATCTTTCAGATCTTCTGGACACAAATGTTCTGGTCCAGACCTGCCGCTGAAATTTGCGGAAAGGGTCTCTTCTACTCACTTAACGCCCTAAACTGATTACATAATGATCATAAACATAACATGTGGATCAATCCAAGGTAATGAAGAGAGAGAGAGAGAGAGAGAGAGAGAGAGAGAGAGAGAGAGAGAGAGAGAGAGAGACGGAAGCGGATACGGAAATATTTATCATGTTTAGACCATTGCCTCTCATGAAGGGGTGCATATACAAACAATTGTCCAATCTGGCATTTATAATCAATGACATCCTTCGAAATACACTTTGCAATAATTTAAAGAAAGGAGAATAGAACGCAAGTTAAAAGCCTTGTAAAGATAGACTGACAAATCTCTGACCGTTTTCTCATGTGTACATGCCATAAGCAACGCTAATTTAAACTGATTTGGTACCTTACAATATTTCAACGGTATGTATTGTACTCGTCGCATAGAAAAGGAAAACATAGAACAAAATGTGCCTCATCTTCCTTCTCTCTTTGACAAAATGGGACACAGTAAGTCACCTTAACTGTGTTGTCTATGACGATTACGATGTATTTCGATTTCAGAAATGCCAAGCCTAAATCTTATATCAATACATGCCTTAAATATCTGTCTAAATTGAGTAATAGATCTGTCTTAACATCAGGGATAGTACAGAAGGTTCTGTAAACGTTAAACCTATCACTGTTATTGATATTGTAATCCCAATCTTGCCATCTGCGCAAAATTAACCTTTCCCTAAACGTTTCCAGGAACACGCTTACCCCTTCTACTCCTTGACTGAGCCATACATATCCGAATCCAAACATATACAGTTCACAGCGAATATTTGAGGCCCAGTTTTTCTTGTCACGCAAATCTAAATCAAAAAGCATTCTATGCCTTAAACACCTTTCGTCCATCCTCGTCAGCTTTAGCCAATATCTGACACACTTAACAGCTGAATTTATGTAAAAAGGCGATCGATCTGTTTCTCCATTCGCCATGTCATTAGGTGTTCTCATTTCTACGCCTAAGAATCTCTTAATAGCAAATAAATGCACCTTTTCGCAATGGAGTGCTGCATTGTCGAGACCCCATAAGTCTGCGCCACACTTAACAACAGACTGAACTTGTGAGTCAAATTACTTAAGAGAAGAGAGAGAGAGAGAGAGAGAGAGAGAGAGAGAGAGAGAGAGAGGGGGGGGGGGGGTTTAGGGGTAAAGTCGATGATGGGGGTGGTGTGGTAGGATATAAAAATACTATATTGAGCAACAGTAAGCATGTTAAAGGCACTGACGCTAAAATCAATGTTATATATATTATATACAAACGAGGGATATCTCCCTTTCATTTACCTCCATGTCGTTTGTAGCCCAGCCAATCGCCTGGGGTCGTTTCATCATCGATCCCAGAGGACCAAGTGAAGAAAAGAACAAGCGCGAACATGAGGAATAAGTTGAATGCGCTGCTTAGAAAGAGGAAGGCAGTGTGTGTGTGTGTGTGTGTGTGTGTGTGTGTGTGTGTGTGTGTGTGTGGTGTGCGTGCGTGCGCGTGCGTGCGTGCGTGTGCGTGCGTGTGCGTGTGTGTGGTGTGTGTGTGTGTGTGTGTGTGTGTGTGTGTGTGTGTGTGTTGCTTAGGTGGGAGGTACGATGATTACGATGAAGATGAAAATGATGATGACGATGATGATAATGATGATCATCATGATGATGATTATGATGTGTGTGTTGCTCAAGAGTGAGAGAGATGATGATGATGATGATGAGGGTGGTGATGATGATGATGATGATGATGATGTGAGTGTGTGTGTGCGTGTGTGTGTGTGTGTGCGCGCGCGTGTAAGTGTGTGCGTGCGTGCGTGTACGCGCGCACGCGCGCGTGTGTGTGTGTGTACGTGCGTGCGTGCGTGCGTGCGTGCGTGCGTGTGTGTGCGTGTGTGTGTGTGTGTTTTCAAGGAGTTGGGTTGACAAGGAGTAGGCGGAAAGTGAAAAGGGAAGGGGCGACGTTGCATCTATGTACACCTAGCAAATTCGATTCGATTCTAGTAGTATCCACACACTCAAAATATGGACAAACGAGAGAGAGAGAGAGAGAGAGAGATAGAGAGAGAGGAGAGAGAGAGAGAGAGATCGTTAAAGATTCACACGTTCTGATTCAACTTGTGTCCTTCCATAATTACCTAAATTTCAGATGTAGGCTTCAACTTTCAGCCACATACTGCTGTGATTTTCTCAATGCCCCATAAATTGGTCGATTTCATGAATGTTCACACTTCAAGAGCAGGTGCCCGCCATCTTGTGACGTCGGTGAATATCATCTAATTACCAAAATCTTCTGGAAAGTTGGTTAGTGGGAAACAGGATGGCGAGGGACCTTGGGGGGGGGGGGGGGGGGGGGGGGGGGGGGGGGGGGGGGGGGGGGAGGGATGGATGGAGCGGATAGGAGAGGGGGGGGGGTAGGGAGTAGAGAGGGAGGGTAGGGAGTAGGGAGTGAGGGGGATGGAAAGGGGAGCTAAAGAAGTGGAGTGTGGAAGGGTGGGTGGTGGAAGAAGGGGGAGGCTGAAATGTTTACTGTAAAACACACCAACATTGGCACACAGTGGGAAAATCACGTCTGTATATATATATATATATATATATATATTTATATATGTCTCTCTCTCTCTTTCTCTCTCTCTCTCTCTCTCTTATATATATATATATACATATACATATATATATATGCGTGTGTGTGTGTGTGTGTGTGTGTGCGTAACAAGCGGCGTGGGAGTGATGGCATGGAGTGGTGCTTGAAAGATGAGAGAGCACACACAATATGGAAAATGTTTCCGGGTCATGGTAAAATTCGCTCACACGGCCAGAAACCAGGAACATTGAGAACTGGGAGCTAGCACTCTCAGACTGATGCCGGCGGCCACGGTGATGCCACCATCTGTTCACCGTCGGCAAAATATTCCTCCTACGCCGAATGCGTTAAGTTATCGAAAGAAAAAACCCAACTCTGTTGAAAAAAGAAGAATTGTTTCCAAGAATGACGTCATTCAACATCATGACGCAACTTTGAAAACAAAGGATCACAAGAAGACCCAGGCTTCTAAAGATTTACCACGAGTACTTATTCTACATGACTCTGTCATGAACAAAGTGGATGGAAAGCGACTGGGACGATCCTACGGTTTGCAGGTGGCGACAAGGAAGCTCAATACCATCGAGCAATGCAGTACAGTTCTTAAAGACGTCAAAGAAAATCTGTTTCCAGAACCGGACTGCATTGTTCTTCATGCTGGAATAAAAGATGTCAAATCAAAAGAACCAACAAAATGCAGCATCAACATGGAAAAAGGCATTAAAACGGTCAGAGAATCATTTCCGACAGCAAAAATAGTAGTGAGTCAGGCTGCGCCAGTGAGAAATGAAGCCCTTGACACAAAGAGAGAATTATTTAATGCCTTGACAAAATCCAGACTCTTGTCTGAGAAAAACATCAGTTTTTGTCAGTTACCACAATCTGCATGCTACAGACCACAGGCACCTGACTGCAGATGAGATCCATCCAACAGTCAGAGGAACGAGCGTGCTGGCCAGTACACTTGGGAGGCATCTGCATCGCCTGTTCTGGGAGAAGCCACGGAGGAGATCAGCCCCCTCTTTTCACCATCACAGCCCAGGGTTCTACCCTCCGCCTTTCCCGCCCCCATGGTTCTACTGACTGTGCTGTCATCACCGGCTGGACTCTGTGTTCCCCTCTCCCCCCTTCCCACCTTCCATAATTAATGTTTGATTTACTTTTGATGTTTAAACTTTTAAAACTGATCTTTGTTTAGTTATATTTTCATGAAAATGTTCAAATATCTTAACAACATTTTGCAATGGAACTGTGGTTCTATTTGTTCGATATACTTTGTATTTAAATCAGTATTTGATGACAAAAAATGTTTATGCCTTATTATTCCAATTTCTTAAGGGCTAACAGCAGCAATTTGCCAGACATTCCTGGTAATTACCACCCACCTACTTCCGCACGGATATTACCAATAATATTTATGATTAAATATGCGTGCATGACAATAAGAGTGTTAAAAATATCAGGAACGATAACCTGCATAACTACAGTTATGCCTGTAATAACAGTCTACTATGGAGTTAGATCCAAATAAACTTTTCACAGTGTTTCAGTGGAACGCGAGATCTATTTCCACTAACCTGTTATCTTTTGAGAGTCATGTTTTGGAGAGAAAAACTATTGCGTGTTAGCGCTCCAGTCATTAAACGTGGAAAAGAAAAAGCTTCCCAAACTTAAGAACTATTACTATCCTCCTCTTTGCAGCATCAATGGGGTAAATAAAAAGGTGCAAACAGCTATCTATATTAGACTTGACCTTGAGTTTACAAATATAAGCCCACTACCAGTGTCTGTAGATAAACAAGATGTGTTTGCCACAGGTGCTGCCATCAAAGTAAATAAGGAATCGTTTATAATGTTCTGTCTGTGTACTATCCTAATGGTCCTGAAGGGGATGACACAGATTGGTTAAAACATACTGATTTTACAAAGAGGAAGTGGATTGTTATGGGCGACTTTAATGCTCATGCACCCTTTTGGGATACAAGTTGTAGTAAAGTGACATCTAATAGATTTGTTGAAAATATTGTTGATTCGAATTTAATTTTGCTAAACGACGGTAGAATTACGAGAATTCCTGATGTAGTTACTCACAAGTCTAGTGCAATAGATCTATCGCTTGTTTCCCCAAACATAGCAGTAAATTATAGCTGGTCCACAATAGAGAAGATGTTTTAGGGAGTGATCATCATCTTCCCATTACAATACTTTTTTAATGAAAATATATTTGAAGAACCGTCTATCTCTGAATGCAAAATTCCAAAATTTAACTATAAACTGGCCAACTGGGAAGCCTTTCAAACTTTTCTTGTGTCGCAAAATACATCACCAATAGAGAATGACGATCTAGATACTTTTTTTATGCAAATTTCTCAAAAGTAGTATTACTAGCAGCCGAAAAGACTATCCCAAAATATAAATACAAAAAGATTGGAAAAAATATGTAGGCAACGTATGGTGGACAGAAGAATGCAGACTCGCTGTACAGTCAAAGCGAAAAAAAGCTACAAAACATGGATAAGAAATAAGTCGGATGAAAACTTTATAATAATGAAAAAGAAAAAGAATAAATGTACTAAAGTTATTGCTCAAGCAAAAAAGAAGTATTGGGTTGAGTTTTGTGAAGCTGAGGTATCAGAATCAAAAGATTTATTTAAAGTTTGGAAAAAAATAAAAGAAATAAAAAATTGCTATAAACTCAGTCATACCCAATAAAGTTAAAAACTGATTTTCCCACTGCTTTGGATAAAGCTGAAGCTTTTTCAGATATATTTTCAGCTTGTAGTCAATCTAAAAATCTTCAGCCAGAAAAACAGTCGTCACACAGAAACAATGAGGAACAAAAAGACGAATACATGGCTCCTCCACAAGAAAACGAACATTTCCTAAACTCACCTTGCTGTTATCAGAACTATCAGAAGCACTAGATTCTATCCCTACCCATGATTCAGCTGTTGGCCTTGATGGCGTGTCCTATCAACTCATCAGACACTTACTTCCTCGTGGAAAGTTCTACTGCATTCATTATTCCAAAAATGTTGGATTAATGGCACTATTCCAAGAATCTGGAAAAGTTCAGTAGTAGTCCCAGTACTCAAGGAAGGTAAACCCGAGGACATCTGTGCATAGTTACAGACCCATAGCTCTAACATCTCATGTGGTAAACTTTTGGAAAAAAAATTATTAAAACGATTGTTATATTACTGTGAAAAAGGTGGTGTAATTCCTGTTCAGCAAGCGGGCTTTCGAAAAGGTCGTTGTACCACAGACCATTTAGTAAAACTGACCAGTCATTAAAAAAAAGCAATTCTCCCGCAGAAAAAGTACTCTGGCTACATTTTTTGACGTTAAAAAAGCCTATGACTGCGTATGGCACGCAAGGCTATTGTACAAATTAAAAAATGTTGGCATTTCTGGGAAAATGTTTGATTACATTTAAAGCTTCCTAACAGATAGAAGTATATGTACGCGGATTGGAGGAACTTATTCATCCTTCAGGAATGTAGATATGGGTATTCCCCAGGGATCAGTTATTGCTCCCATGTTGTTCACGATCCTAATCCATGATCTTCCCAAATCTATGTCAAAAGCAATGCATGTAGTTCAATATGCAGATGATATTGCTATTTGGATTAATTGTACATTAAGGAAGCATTCCAATAAAAGAACAATAAATTTTGTACAGAAGATGTACCAAGAGGAACTGGATAAATTATCTTCATATATAGAAGAGCAACGGATTAGAACTATCTGGAAAAAAAAAACATGTCTTATATGTGTTTAAACAATGGTGAGAACCCAGAGACTCTACCCTCGCGCTTTTGCTAGATGGTCAGATTCTGGAATATAAACAAAAAGTTAAGTTCCTGGGGGTATTCTTAACTCCTAAGCTGAACTGGAAAACACATATTGAAAACTTAATTGATAAAACAAGAAAAAGATTAAACATTCTTAAAAAATTATATGTTATCAACCATGGGGTCAGGACTGTCATACCCTTTTACATCTATACATCTCTTTAGTCCGATCGAAATTGACTTATGGGCAGGAAGTGTATTTCTCTGCGCCTAATTATCTTTTAAAGAGATTGCAAAGCTTGGATAGTAAGGCCATGAAATTAGCTCTGGGAGTCCCAGTACACACAAACACTCATAGATGTTATAAAGAAACAAATATATTACCTCTCTAAATGAGAAGCGAATATTGGATGTATCCAAATATATTGTCAGAAGTCTTTCTGTTGAAAATTCAGTTACTGAAGAAATTCTGATTGATTCCAGTAAAGATTTTCCTAAGAGGTCTAAAAACATATCTTACATTCAACCAATCAGAAACTACACATCTGAGTTCATGTCACATTGCAATATTGATATTACTGCTATACCAGAATTTCCTGCAGTACCTCCAATGCCTCCTTGGGAGCACTTAAATGCTTCTTTTGATTACAAATACACTTTGTTAAAGAAAAATGATGTGTAATATATTTAACAACTGAAGTTCGTGAACATTTAGAAAACAATTATCCAAATCATTTAAAAGTGTTTACAGACGGGTCGGTAATGGAATCCTCTGACAGTGGTTCAGGCTTTATAATACCAACCTTAAATGTCAGGAAATCATATTATGTAGGAAAGGGGTTTTCAATCTATACCTCAGAACTATATGCAATACTGAAGGCTTTGACTTTATATATATGATACATCAATTGCTTTCTATCAAATTTTACTTTGTGTTGATTCCAAATCTGTTTTACAATCACTAGAGCGTTGGGACTGCAAAGCTAGAAAAGATTTGCTTTTTGAAATAAAACATCTACTGCATTTTCATAACACTAGTATAAGAATTGATTTTTTTGTTGGGTCCATCTCACTGTGGTATAAAGTGGAATGAACTAGCAGACAGTCTTGCAAAAGAAGGAGCAAATAGAAAGACGGAAAATCAGCTGAACAATTCCTTAGATCTATCCTCTTGTGAACTAATCCAAATTATGGAAAAATGCATGCATAAGCGGAATTCTAGTCAAAAAATGGCTACTTTACCGTCGTGCCCAAGACACATTGTTAGATTAATTCATAAATTAAGGCTGAATACTTGGAACACTAAATATTCTCATGGTGTTTCTTGTGTATGCAGAGAAAACATTTCTGTACATCATCTTTTGTTTGAATGCTCAGTGTTGACCCCACTCTATGAGGAGAAAGGTATTCAGATGAATAACTTTGATAATGTCAATACTGTCTTATATGGTTCATATGTTGCTGAAATTGCTATGGTTATTTCGCAGTCACAGGTTGCAAAACTTTTATAAAGATCAACAATTTTGTGTACCGCTAGGGTATTTCACTCATGTCAATACGCTTATATCGGATGTGGGTTTGAAAGTACTAATGTGGATGATAAGTTAAGTGTGGAGGTGTTTTTTTTTTTTTTTTTTTTTTTTTTTTTTTTTAAATAAATCACAGTGTCTAATATCATCTGGCGCAAAGCACTGTGCTCTGAAGGAAAAAAAATGCAGAGCACAATTTAACGTGGGCTCAGGACGACTACAGCAATGGATGAAAATGGTGCGTTTACAGATTCAGCATTCTGTTTCCACAAGAGGCTTGGAAAATGGAGTAGATGAAAGTGTGCTGCCAACTCTAGCAGTTTGAACATGTACGAATAACGGTGTTTTTTTAAGCTTTTGTTTGTGTTTCTCTTGTGGTTGTAATTGTTGTTGCTGTTGTTTTTTGTCTGAGCATGTCCCATCAATAATCTCTCTCTCTCTCTCTCTCTCTCTCTCTCTCTCTCTCTCTGCCCGTCTGTCTGTCTGTCTGTCCGTCTGTCCGTCCGTCTGTCTGTCTGTCTGTCTGTCTGTCTGTCTGTCTGTCTGTCTCTCTCTCTCTCTCTCTCTCTCTCTCTCTCTCTCTCTCTCTCTCTCAGTAGCAGAATAGCATTGCTTCAAACTTCAGATCCTTCACATTTTGCCACATCAGAGGAGATTCTGGCTCACTGGTATGCGCGCGCGCGCGCGCGCGCGCGCGCGCGCGCGCGCGTGTGTGTGTGTGTGTGTGTGTGTGTGTGTGTATTCCACGTGAAACTCTAATAACCTCTGTTTAAGAATCAAGTGGACCAAAGGAACGTCAGCTAGTTACCTCTGCTAAAGGAACCAAGTGCACTACAGGAACGCTGGTCACCTCCATTAGAGAATCCAAACGGACAACAGGAACAATAGTAACCTCTTCAAAAAAAAAAATGCTACAGAACTACAGGAACGCTAGTTTTTGTCTCAACCCAAGTGGGCTACAGGAATGCCCATAACCTCTGAATCAGAGTGCCCTACAGGAATGGTAGTCAATCGGGCTAAAGAGAATGGTAGTCAAGTCGGGCTAAAGAGAATGGTAGTCAGTCGGGCTAAAGAGAATGATAGTCAATCGGGCTAAAGAGATGGTAGTCAGTCGGGCTAAAGAGAATGGTAGTCAGTCGGGCTAAAGAGAATGGTAGTCAATCGGGCTAAAGAGAATGGTAGTCAATCGGGCTAAAGAGAATGGTAGTCAATCGGGCTAAAGAGTCCAAGTGGACAGTGGACAGGAAGGCTAGTCCCCTCTTCTACAGAATGCTAGTGGACTACAGAAACGCTTGTCACCTCCACGAAAGGATCCAAACAGATAAAAGAACACTAGTCACCTCTGCCAACGAATCCAAGTGGACCATAATTATGACAATTTTACACATGCCTGAAATGCTACTGTCCTTTTCCTTTTTCTCTTTTTCCCGCTTGCCCCACGCTTCTGTTTTGTGTGTGTGTGTGTGTGTGTGTGTGTGTGTGTGTGCAAAAGTGAGAGCATTTTCATCCCTCCAAGATGCAAGATTGGTTAGCTCTGCTAAGAAAGAAGATGTTTCGTTTATGTCTGTCTGTCTGTCTGTCTGTCTGTCTGCCTGCCAGCAAGATAACGCAAAGAGTAATGGAGGGCTAATGGTGGTGATGGAAGTGGCGGTGATGGAGATCGGCTTTGTGGAGGGAAAGAGAAAAAGTAGAAAAACAGAATGAAAGAAGGAAATAGAAATGAAGAAACATAGACTAGGAAAGGAGAGAAGAGAGTAAATAGGAGAGATTACGTGTTGTTTATGGATGAGCACACCATTGATGCCACATCAGAACTGTAGAGGGTAAGGACAGAGAGAGAAACTTTTTTAAAGCAAAAAGATGAAAGCGAAAATACAGAAACAAAGACAAACACGCAAACAAGAAACAACAGGTACCTCCAGTGAAAGAAACTATTCCGCTCAACGATCGCAGCCTTCAGCAGGGTTTCAATATCCGGTTCCGGTCTATCTTCCAGCCAAGGCAACATGGGCAGAAGGAAATGAACGTTTCATTAGGATTTCAGTGTTTATATATGGTATTTTTTTGCCGTGGTGACAGAAATCGCCATAAAAAAGATAAATGGGTATACAATATAGAAGAAAAGGAAAATAAGATATGAAGGGAAATACAGGAAAAAACAAACAAACAATAAATTCGAAAGAAAAACGAGAACAACTAAAAAAACAATCCAAACAAACAAAAGCAGAAAAAGAAGATGTAAAGGAAAAACGAGAAGAATGAAGAAAAAATCCAAACAAGCAAAAGCTGAAAAAGAAGAAATAAAAGGAAAATTTGAAAGAAGAAACGGAAAAAAATGTAGCTATGAAAATGAAACAAAAAGAGAGTGAATGAAGAGTGAAAGAGAGAGAGAGAGAGAGAGAGAGAGAGAGAGAGAGAGAGAGAGAGAGAGAGAGACAGACACAGACAGACAGACAGACAGACAGACAAAGAGACAGACAGAGAGAGAGAGAGAGAGAGAGGGAGAGAGAGAGAGAGAGAGGGTGGGAGAGGGCAGGGAGATTCGAATGCTAATTGAATTATAGGCCATAGACCTTTACAGAGTCCTTATAGCACCATGTATAACAAATACTACAACAAGCTTTCAAATATTACGCAAAAATCATAGTGCCAACAAACAACAAAATAACTTGCATAACCGTATATGTACCATTAGCAGCACATATAGTCGACCTACTTATCCATCCCATTTATCTATCTACCTGTCTATGTTTCTATCTATCTATCTATCTATCTACCTATCTATGTATGTATGTATCTATCTATCTATCTATCTTTCTTTCTGCCTGTCTGCCTTTGTTCTTGTGTAT
>JADBJO010003084.1:265849-267309 GCA_016801955.1 Conus betulinus
TATCCTTGGTGTATGAATATTCCTGATGATTAGGATTGTGGGTGTTGTTCTTAGCTTTCCACGAATTCTACCTTATGGCCGTCCTCGGCTACAAAATACAAAAGATAAGATTCTGTCTGTAATAAAGAACTCCAAACTATTGTACCCATTCATCTGGCGCACATGCGAATAAGAAGCATTCAAAACAAGAAAAAAAACTGTTCTTATAGAGAAAAGAGAAACCTCCAGCTTTTCCATACACGCTGTGTTGGCTTAAGCACACATCAAGTGGGGAAAAAGCAGAAACATAACTGGAAAATTAAAGTAGATTTCACCTGGAAGTGGAAACTTGATGATGAGCAATTTAAGGATGATCTCAGGTAGTGATATGCAGGTGGGGGCCGATCCCTTGCGTGCGTTCCCAAGAGTACAGCCCCTGTGATCCCCGAGAACGAACCCAGAAAAAAAACAGCAGTCTTCATGAAAAACGCGACAGCCTTTACATCGTTCTTTTGCACTCCAGGCGAAACATTTAATAGTTGTTAAACTTTTTTTTTCCAAATCAAATTTTATCAATTAGAAATCAGAGTTCACACATGTTCCAAAAGAGGACAATGCGCCAACCATATGAAATGGCATTTCTGTAAGACATACTCAAATATCATTCCTTAACTGTATATGAAAAAAGGAAGAAAACAGCGACAAAAATGACCATCAAATAGCAAGAATGTTCGTAACTGTTAGAAGAGTTTGAAGAAGAGGTAAGTCCAGTTTAAAAAAAATCGTTAGGTCTGAAGTTTGGTTCTGAACCAAAACACCCCCAACCCCCCCCCCCCCCCCTCCTCCTATATATCATTACAACTTGGCCGCACCTCTCCCCTCCCTACTAAGCGATACTGTGGAAAAGTGTGGGTAAGTCATTCATCCTTTTAGTATTATGTTATCGAAAACTGCAAACCACTGACACACTGTACAAAACGTCCATCCAGACGGAAGTATTAATGCAATTTTGACGTGGAATTTGTAGCATTGTAACATTTCACGTCGTATCATAGGTATCGAAGTTTCGGCTTCCAACTGGGTGGGGCCTTTGCCTTGCAGTTGGTCTTTGGCTAGGCCAGTGCCTTTTAACACCCTGACCACTGAATTGGCTGGAGATTTTTATTTTCCAGTGAGCAGGCCCTCGGTATATTTTAAAACTCTCTAAAAACTCCTCACTCTATAAAACTCAAACTCTCCGGTGACTTGAGGCCGGGGTGAAGTGAAGTAGTTCGAGCTTTCGGTTTAATGTGTTGGCCACTTCTCTCTCTACCTCATCTCTCTCTCCTCTTCCTTCTGTCTGTCTGTCTGGGTACTTCTGGTCTTCTTCTCCTGTCCTCCTCCCATCTCCCTCCGTCTGTCTCCTTCTCCTCTTCTCCCTCCCACTCTCTCCCTCTTGTGTGGTGTGTGTGTGTGTGTGTGTGTGTGTGTGTGTAATTGTT
>JADBJO010003085.1:12500-15000 GCA_016801955.1 Conus betulinus
TGGCAGTTCTTTTTCCGAAATTGCCTTCGCTTTCACAGAAATATGAGAGCTACGCAAATTAAGATGCGTGGACTTTCTCCCGTGATTTCTGTTTGTCTTTTCTGCGTTGTATGTATAACTGGCAGTCTCTGTTGTCCGCGTGTCTGTTAGCATGCCCGTCACGTCTGTCTGTCTGTCTGACTAGCTGTCTCTCTGTCTCTGTCTCTGTCTCTCTCTCTCTGTCTCTCTCTCTCTCTCTCTCTCTCTCTCTCTCTCTCTCTCTCTCTCGTTCCCTTGCCTGGCTCCCCAGCAAGACGTGGTTTCATCTGCTCTGACAAATTTCCGCCAGTATCTTCCAGCATGCCTGTCGAAGGTCTTTCCTCTACCCTCGAAGTATCTCTCCACAATGCGCTACCAGAAATGACTTTGTCCTCATACAAGATTGAGGGCAGAGGAAAACAAACAATTTTCGTTCTTCGATTGAGTGCCACGAATACCGACCAGCCCCCTGTCGCGCTAACCGGCCACAGTGTGTCGTATCGACGAAAGTGCACCTCACAAGTGAACAGAGACAGACGCCAAGCTGAAGTCTACAGAAAATGTCACCAGCAAAAGGCAAGTGAAGGGGCTTCTTCTCCATCCAGTCTCTAGGTTTGCCAACACCACCAAGCTTGATTTACAACGTAGACAGAACCACCAGTTGTGGTGAAATGTTTGAACGTGACAATCCCCCTCCCTCCGTGGGCCAGCCTACATGGTACACACCTAGTGACACGTTAGAGCTATCGACATGGGGCCGTGTGATAAAGACACTGTGACAGTCAGACACGATGGAGCCTTGTCGCTGGGCATAGCGTCTGTCGATTCGTGTCAGTCAGACTGTGTTGAGGGGTTGCGTTATGATATTTGTAATAATAACGAGCCCCCAGCTAATGCAGAGACTACGACACAACTTGAAACTGACGAGGTCGTGGCAACTGAAAGTGACAGTGATTCACAGTGTACAGACAGCAGCAAGACAGTTGTCAGGTTAGTGAAACACAGAGGGATCTGTCTGACAGCGTGACCACCAGGGACATCATGGAGTGTCTTCAGGACATGACAAGAAGCATGGACAGTTTTTCACCCTGCTAATCGGCAAGACGTAGAAGTGACTGCCAGCAAATCCTGGTGATAGCGGATAAACTTGCTGCCAGTCACATGGACAGTCACAACGGTGTCCGATGTGAGTTCAGTGCTCCCGTGATCTGGTTTCCCAAATCACGATGTTGCTCTCTGACTGGAATTGTGTGCATTTATTTAGTCTTTGGTATATTACATTTTGTCCCCTACCCCCACCGCACCCTCTACATGAGAATGGGCTTTGTAAGCATTCCTCAATAAATCATTCATTCATTCATTCATTCATTCATTCATCCTCTCTCTCTCTCTCTCTCTCTCTCTCTGTCTCTGTCTGTCTGTCTGTCTGTCTGTATGTCTGTGTGTGTGTGTGTGTGTGTTGTCTCTGTGTGTCTCTCTGTGTCTGTCTCTCTCGGTCTGTCTGTCGTGTCTCTCTCTCTCGTGTGTGCGTGTGTGTGTGTGTGTGTGTGTGTGTGTGTGTGTGTGTGTGTGTGTGTGTGTGTGTGTGTGTTGCATTTACGTCTGTCTCTCTGTTGTCGGCATGTCTGTTTATTATCTTTCTCTCTCCCCTCCCTCCCTCTCCCTCTCTCTTTCTCTGCCGCACACACACACACACACACACACACACACACACACACACACACACACACACACACACACACACACACACACAATCATGCGTGGATTCTTCTAGCTGCTAATAATAGTCCGTGAGGAGATGAAAGACGAGGGACCGCCGCCCAGTAGAGTAAGACAGTATGGAACAAAATGTCATTCTCGGTGCCAAGTTCCCTAACAGATGAACCTGCTCTCTTGCAGGAACAGGCGGTCGTGGTGTGCTTCGTCTGAACAGTCTCCCACCTGTACTTTTCTCGTCTACCACGTAGCAGGAGCTATGTTTGGAGACGTGGCAGATTGAGGCGTGGGACTACGGTAAGCGTCATGTGGCTTTTTGTCAGTTTGGTTGTGTATTGGTCTACTGGTACGTTGTGTACACGTGTCTGCTTGATCCTCTCTCTCTCTCTCTCTCTCTCTCCTCTCTCTCTCTCTCTCTCTCTCTCTCTCTCTCTCTCTCTCTTTCTCTCTCTGTGCGTGCGTGCGTGCTTGTGTGTATGTATGTATGTGTGTGTGTGTGTGTGTGTGTGTGTGTGTGTGTGTGTGTGTGTGTGTGTGTGTGTGTGTGTGCATAAGCGTCAGTCCATGTTTGTATGTGTGTATCCATGTGTGTGAATAATTGTATGTTCGTCTGTTGTGAGTTTTGCCACATGTTGACATGTTTTTCGTTATCTCTGTGAAATTTGATCACTTGCAGCCACAATGAAATTTAATCACTGCAGCCACAATGAAATTTAATCACTTGCAGGTGTTTTTTTTTAAAGATAATCGCCACCTCCCAGTGGGA
>JADBJO010003085.1:20000-25000 GCA_016801955.1 Conus betulinus
ACATGGGGGCTATCGTTGGACGGACGTGGTGGTGGCGCCCTCCGGAGGGAGAGCTCACTCACACCGGCTCCGCGACTAAGCAGTTATTGTCGTCAGTAGGGGGCTTAGTAGGTGGTGTCCTGCGTGTGTTAGATCAGAACAGGCGCCACTGAACACCACCGAAGTGACTCGGCAGCAGTGCAGTGTCTCCTCCGGTGGGTTGCCTCCTTACGACTTGCCATTGACTGCTCCCTGTGGATTGCCGGTGCTGGGGCTGCGGCGGGGCCGACTGGGCTGTAGCTGTGGACGGGGTGTCGGAATGAGCGGCGTGGGTGCAATGCCTCTGAGGTGGTACAGAGGTTGGGACAGCAAAAAATAATAATAATAATAATAATAAACATAAATAAATAAAGGATGAATGATCTTTTAGGCAAGAATTAAAGAAGCTCAAACATGAAAGAAAACGTTTTTAAAACAAAACAAAATGTGACTAAATATGTAGACATTTCTACCACTATCACTCTCTTCAAGCATGCCATGTGACTTCTTCTTTGACCACATACACTCAGACCGCCATGCACATGATTAATAATAAATATCAGTGATCTGAAGCCCCAAAGCGCACATCATTCTTGCCGTTTCCAGACTGGTCTATCCCAGAATAAACAACGGGCAGATGCCAGTTTTGCCAACGACCGTTAGATGAGCCTTCGCTAGAGGATTGAGAGTGAAACTCTATATACACAGGCCTTATAAGCTTACAGGTTTACAATCGAAGAGTGAAGAGAACCCTGCCAATACGAGAGCTACTTCCAGAGGGCCATTAATATTTAACAGTCAACATAGGGAATGAAACAGATGCTTGGCTCTGCCATTTTCACGTAAATCACAAACGTCTATATAGTGGATGGAATGGATGTGGGCGGGGAGGGAGGAAGAACGCAGCCTGAAAAGACGTTTCCCAGCTGGAGTTACTTTTATCCACCGTAAACGAGAGAACGAGGAAAAAAGCAGTGGGAAACAAACAATGATAGTCTTATCATAGTCTAAGCAACTGTTCTTTAGCCATTGTCATTGTATCTTTCTTGCGGAAACCCTGCTCTACTGCAGAAACCAGGAACGAAAGGGCAGGTTAGAGGACAGAATAACAACCACGACTCTCATCCCTGAACAAGCATGTGATCATTAAACCGCTCTGGCACCCATTGTCCGATTTGCCTAATAAACAACACAGATCGGTATACATTATAGAGAGAGTATCGCGGTGGGTCCTTTGGGTATTTCGCTTCACTCTGCGGGATGAGAAAGGACTTGAAAAATGGAGTGGCTGGCTGACTGGAGTTTGCACGGCAGACTCTGTAAAGAGAGAGAGAGAGAGAGAGAGAGAGAGAGAGAGGAGAGAGAGAGAGAGAGAGAGAGAGAGAGAGAGAGAGGATCGTCTTTCGCCTGTGGGTCGAACATTCTTGTGGACACAGACAAGAAGATCTGATGTCTGTCGCAAGGTTCACATCAGCTTTCTACAGCAATGGGCAAGCGCAGACAGGCTCAGTTGATAGACAAGAGTACAGGTATACATTAGAAAGTTGTTAGAAAGACAGATAGAGAGAGAGAGAGACTGAGAGATAGATAGAGAGATAGGTAGATCCACATGTCTGATGTGTGGGTAGTCACACAGACAGATGGATAGAATGGCAAGTAAGAAGATTAGAGATACTTAGATCATGGATAAAGACCTGTGTATACAGAGAGATGGACAGACGGAAAGACCGATAAGTAGGCAAACAGACAAATAGGCACACACACACACACACACACACACACACACACACACACACACACACACACACACACACATATATATATATATATATACACACACACACACACACACACACACACATACACACATACACACACACACACACACACACACATATAACTACAATATTGTTTCGAGCGCTTGCTCTCTTCAGGGTCCTGAAGAGAGCTAGCGCTCGAAACAATATTGTAGTTTTAAAACTTCCTTTTAATACTTATTTTTAACAGATTATAATATATATATATATATATATATATATATATATATATATATATGCATGCATACAGACATACATACATACATATATATACATACATAATACATAAACACGTAGAGAGAGAGAGAGAGAGAGAGAGAGAGAGAGAGAGAGAGAGAGAGAGAGAGAGAGAGAGAGAGAGAGAGAGAGAGAGGTTTTATATCTTTGAAACATTGGAAAAACCCTGTCCTGTGTAGAAGCATGATTATTGTATACAGAAAAATTAAAACAATTTTAGACATGCAAAACGTTTTAAAACAACGAGTAACAAAAAATGCAGACATTTCTATCACTATTATTCACTTTTTTAAAAGCATGTCATGTGTCCTTCTCTCTGACCACATAAAACAAGCCATCTAAATACACAATTAAATTAATAAATACCGATGGTCCTGAATCCCCCAGAGTACATCATTCTTATCATCTCCAAACTAGTCTATCCTAGAACAAAGAAATCGCAGGTACCATTCTTGTCAACGACCTCTAAATTAATCTTCGTCTCATAAGTTGAGAGAGTAATTCTATCCATACAGACCCTATAAGATTACAGGCTGACAAAAGAACAGTGATGAGAAGCCTGCAGGTAGATGAGTTATTCTGAGAGGGCCATGTGCGCCGCTAACATCGGGAACTATCTGATATGACTGAATGGATCTCTGGGCGAGTGAAGAAAAACTGCAGGTTACAGAGACGTTTCCCAGCTGCTGTCCCATATATACGAGGAGATGCTAGAGGGAAGTAATTCATATTGTGTTATTGTCTACACAATCCTCCTCCAACCATTTTAATCCTATCTTCCTCTTGGAAACCCCGTAAACATGAAGAAAGATCGGAGATGCAAGGGCAGGTTAGAGGAGAGGATAACAACAAACACGATTCACTCATAAACCGGGTGTGTCCTCAACTCAGCCACTCTGGCATGCATTGTCTGTGTTGCTTACTGAAAGACACAGCTGCAGATACATTCTAGAGCGAGAGATGCAGCGGGTTGGGGATCTTTCCACGC
The DNA here is from genome assembly GCA_016801955.1 of Conus betulinus. NCBI lineage: Eukaryota > Metazoa > Mollusca > Gastropoda > Neogastropoda > Conidae > Conus > Conus betulinus. Next base: position 23,061 of record JADBJO010003085.1, read on the forward strand.
TGGTGTATTGCACTTTATTCTGCCGGATGGAAGGACGTCGAAGTGAGGTAGCTGGCAAACGGGAATTCATGCTGCAGATTTTGATAGCAGAGGATGGGATCGTCTTTCCTGGTTTACATCAGCTAATTAATACAGAGACAGATACACTCAGACAGGCGGCAAACAGACAGCTGGGGTGGATTGGTAAATAGACAGGTAGACAAGGACGCATACGAACGTAGATAGATAGATACGGGGGTCTTCGTTAAAACCTTCACTATATTCATTAGAATTCTTTCACGTATTCACAGCATCCTAAATCACCCAATACTGACAGTTACCATCTTCATGTCTCTCTCTCTCTGTATAGTGTCTCTCTCTCTCTCTCTCTCTCTCTCTCTCTCTCTCTCTCTCTCTCTCTGTCTCTCTCTGTCTCTGTCTCTCTCTCTCTCTCTCTCTCTCTCTCTCTCTCTCTCTCTCTCTGTGTTAATTGGTGCATGGTCTCTTATGTGTGCGTACATATACTCCTTGCGCTCGTGAGGACTGATCAGTGACTAGTGAAAGTGACTGTGAAAGTGAATAGCCTGTAAGACAACTCTTTACATCCATGTCTATTCTCACGTAAAAAAAGCAAAAGTCTCCAGTCCTACCTAGTCTCTTTCCAGTCTCGATCACAAAAGTCGTGTAACAGTGTCCGATGAGTGTGCAAAGTGGTCATAACGTGGGTGAATTACAGACGATGCTGTTAAGTTGTTATTATGTGGTTTATGTATGGCACTACATCTGTTTCATAGAAGAGAAGAAGAATCAAGTGATGTGAAAGAAAGAGACGCGATCGTTAACTTCTGATATATGAAAAAAGGTGTGCTGTTTCAAACTTATAGCATCCTTCCTTCAGTAGAGAGACTGCATCGGCCAAACAAGCCAGTTTTTTTTTTTAGTAACAGATAATGCGATAATGACTTGTATTTTTCACCATTGGCTACGACAACAAAAAAAAATAACAACTCAGCATAGAAGATGACAAATGAAAAATGCATTTTTAATGTGCCTTTTGTGATCAGATAAAAAATATGCTGATCCCATTATATAGAAAGGAAGAACAGTTAATCGGAGAAGCAGATTTCTTTTCTTTTTCTTTCAGATTAGTCAACATTGGATTAAAGCGCCTTTATAGCTGGATGGCATTGCTCTAAATACGTGCTCACATTCTGAAAACTACTACATGCTGTGCCAATGATTTACTCTGTGTGTGTGTGTGTGTGTGTGTGTGTGTGTGTGTGTGTGTGTGTGTGTGTGTGTGTGTGTGTGTGTGTGCGTGCGTGTGTGTGTGTGTGTGTGTGTGCGTGCGTGCGTGCGTGGCGTGCGTGCGTGCTGTGCGTGCGTGTGTGTGTGTGCGCGCGCGCGCGCGCGCGTGCGTGCGTGCGTGCGTGCGTGCGTGCGTGCGTGCGTGCGTGCGTGCGTGCGTGCGTGCGGTGCGTGCGTGCGTGTGTGTGTGTGTGTGTGTGTGTGTGTGTTTGTTGTTTTGTGAGTTTTGTGCCATGTTATGTGTGCAGATGCGTGCATGCGCGTGCGTGCGTGCGCGTGCGCAGGTGTATGCGTGCGTGCATGCGTGCGTGCGTGCGTGCATGCATGTGTGTGTGTGTGTCTGTGTCTGTGTGTGTTGTGAGAGCTCTGTGTATGCGTGGTGTACACGTGCGTGTATGTATCCCTGTATGTAACCATAGCCAATTCTAAATTCTGAATATTACCTTCATAAAATCATACAATCACAAGCCAAATGGTAAACACACAACTGTTAGAGAAAACGGCAGTAACTTTATAATTCATGCTTCAGCCATAGATCAAGTCAAGTCAAATTTGAGAAATTAATTTGTGGTCACACATTCACAGCAAATAAACAAATATTTAGCCACATTACCCATTTTCTCACATATGACATACATTCATATAGAGGAATT
>JADBJO010003085.1:30000-35000 GCA_016801955.1 Conus betulinus
ACTATCAAAGATCCGTAAGTCCCAAACGGCACACCATTCTAACCATTTCCAGGCTACTCTGTCTCAGAAAGAACAATGGACAGATACCTTTTCTTGTCAATGACCACTAAATAAGCCTTTGGGTAACGAGTCGAGAGAGTAAACCTATCAACATAGACCTAATAAGCTTACAGGCTAACAAATGAAGAGTGATGCGAAGCCTGCAGATGCTTAAATTACTTCGAGAGGGCAATACCGTGTGAGCCATTAACATAGGGAATGATACGGATGCTTGGCTCTGTCAAGACGCCCATAAATCACAAACGTCTGTTGTGCTTGAAACAATGTCTGGACAAGTGAGGAAGAACATAGCCTGAAGAGACGTTTTCTTTCCCACGCTTGCCTAATTTGTATCCAACAGAAACAAGGGAACGAGGAAGATGAAGGGAAATAATACTTACAGTCTTATTATAGTGTGAGCAATTGTTTTTCCAGTCATTGTAATTGTCTCTTCTTTGTGGAAACACTGCAAAAAAAAAACAAAACGGGAACACGATGGAAGACTAGAGGAGAGAATATTTATACCCGTCCTCTTAGCTCCTGAACAGTGTGTCATCAACTAAGCCACTCCAGCTTCCATTGTCTAGTTTGCCTAATGACAGACACAGGTCGAAATACGTCATAGAGAGAGGACCACGGTGGGGTGGGGTCGTTCCAGCCTCGAGGTATTTCACTTCATTCTGCTGGATGAAAGGACGTCGAGATGGAGTGGCTGGCTGACGGGCATTACTGCCGCAGACTCTGTTGGGAGAGGGTGGGATCGTCTTTCCCCCTGTGGTCAATGATTCGTATGGACAAAGACAAGAAGGTCTGATGTCTGTTCTGTGTGGTTTACATCAGCTTAATACAGAGACTGGTGAGCTCAGACAAGCAACAAACACGCAGGTGGGTGGACCAGTTAGCAGATAGGTGGATAGGGACACGCACCAAGGTAGTCAGAAAGACAGGTAGACGAGCAGATACACAGACTCACTGGTCTGATGGCTAGGTGGTCACACCAACAGATGGACAGACTGACAAGTACGTAGATAAAGAAAATCAGTTTAGAATATGGATAAAGAGGTAGACAGACACACAGACAAACAGACAAGCAAGCAGCCAGGCAGACAAATAGACACACACATACATACATACATACATACATACATGCATGCATGCATGCATGCATGCATGCATGCAAGAATGCATGCATGCATACATACATACATACATACATACATACATACATACATACATACATACATGTATACATGCATGCATACATACATACATACATACATACATCCATACATACATACATACATACATACATACATACATACATACATACATACATACATACATACATACATACGTACCTATATACGTAAGTACATACATACATACATACATACATACTTGCTAACTTGAGAGAGAGAGAGAGAGAGAGAGAGAGAGAGAGAGAGAGAGAGAGAGAGAGAGAGAGAGAGAGAGAGAGAGAGAGATGTCTTTCGGCAGAACATTCAGTTTTTTTCTGTGGATCTGTAATCCAGTACTGACTGTCATTCGTTATGTCTTCCACGCGGTTGACTCTCTCTCTCTCTCTCTCTCTCTCTCTCTCTCTCTCTCTCTCTCTCTCTCTCTCTCTCTCTCTCTCTCATATAAAAAATAATTCGTTCGCTTTTTCTCTGTTTGTCTTCGCATGACCCGAATGTGTGTCTGTATATTCGCATGTTCATGGAGTGGGTTGATGAGTGACTGGGTGAGGGTGAAAAGTCTTTAAGGTTATACCTTACATCCGTGAAAAGTTTCACCAAAATAAAGCCCTGAGACAACAGCTTCCCATCCTACATTGTCTCTGTCAAGTCTCAATCATAAAAGCCACGTGATCTCAATCATAAAAGCCATGTAATCTCAATCAAATGAGCCACGCAATCTCAATCATAAGAGCCACGTAATCTCAATCATAAGAGCCACGTGACAGAGTCAGATGACTGTGCAGTTCGATCATAATGTGATCGATAACAGACGATGTTCTGGGGTGATTCTAGGACCATTTGACATCGGAGCTATTCAACAAAAGGGAAAAAAGATTGCAATGTAAAGAGAAAGAATTGGGGGGTCCTTAACTTCTGGTATTTGAAAAAGTTGTACAATTCAATATTGTAGGAGGTGATTTTTGATTGGTGGTACTAACATCAACAGCAAAAAACTACTGATTACAGGAGAAAAATGGACGCCATCAGGTACTTAAATGTCTGTTCTGAGATCAGTACATGTATCTTGAATCACTCAGTATACTTCTCAATAATCGTTGATACTGTGAATGTGTTATTATTGTTGATATACCCGTTACAATCGCTTCCTATATTGAAATGATGGATTTTTCGTGTTTCCCGACCCCTCACCTCCTCCCTGCCACACACACACTTTTTCTTTCTCTATGTGTTTTTTTTTGTGTGTGTCTGTGTTCGAGCGCCACTTGCTGCATGAATCTGCGCGCGCGTGTATGTGTGTGTGTGTGTGTGTGTGTGTGTGTGTGTGTGTGTGTGTGTGTGTGTGTGTGTGTGTGTGTGTGTGTGGTGTGTTGGGGGGGGGGGGGGGGGGGACAGACAGACAGACAGACGAGACAGGCAGAGACAAGAGACAGAAATACAGACAGACAAACAGTAAAACTGGGCGATCTGTATATGTATATTTTAAGAAAAATGAAAAAAAAGAAAGAAAGAAAAAGAAGGGGGAGGCTTCAGTATTCCGGTTCTTTTTTTTTTTTTTTTTTTTTTTTTTTTCAAAAAAATAACGGATTTTAACGACAAAATCATACAGTACATACTAGACATAACAAACGTAACTTGATAGGATCCCCATACTGTCTCTTGCTGTCATCTTTTCCAATACAATCACGAAGGATATAAAACAGAAATAACATAGTCATCATTACAGTTGGGGTCTGATGATACAAGGGTGAACGGCACATTCAGAACGTGACAAAAGACAAATCTGGTTCCACGAGACAAGAAGTCTGCTATGCTGTGCTATGTAGTCATGATCACAGATTGGGTGGTTTCTGATGTCAGCTTTAGTGCTCCTCGTCCGGAGTTTTCAGTCATGGAAGTCAGTGTGCATGTATGATAGAAACTGGTTTATGATTATGAGGGGTCTGAAGCAGGGGTGTGTGTTGTGTGTGCGTGCGTGCGTGCGCGCGCGTGTGTGTGTATGTATGTGAGCGTGCGCGCGTGTGTGTGTGTGTGTGCGTGCATGCGTGCGAGTGTGTGTGTGGTGTGTGTGTGTGTGTGTGTGTGTGTGTGTGTGTGTGTGTGTGTGTGTGTGTGTGTTTGCGCTTAATCATAATAACATAATGAAATAGCAACAATAATAACAAAAATAATGATAACTGCAAACAACAACAACAACAAGAACAACAACAATAATAATAATAATAATAATAATAATAATAATAATAATATTGATAATAATAATAATGATGATGATGATGATGTTGATAGTAATAGCAATAATAATGATACTACTAGTACTACTACTAGCACTACTACTAGTGCAAGTGCTACTACTACTACTACTACTACTACTACTACTATACTACTACTACTACTACTACTACTACTACTAATCATAACCATAGTAGTATAGTGGAAACTTGTCGAACGCTTTTTCTCTTGTGATCTCAAAGCGCTATACATACCTTATAATGATGATAACTAAGCAACTCAAAGGAGAAGCAATAAGACACTCAAGGGATGAGTCTCACTCACACACACACACACACACACACACACACACACACACACACACACACACACACACACACACACACACAGCGCGCGTGCGCGCACACACACAAACACACACACACACACACACACACACACACACACACACACACACACAATACACGTACGTATATACATACACACACCAACACACACACACACCACACACACCACACACACACCACTCTACACACACACAACACCACACACACACACACCACACACACACACATATTATATATAGATATATATAATATATATATATATCTATATATATATATAACACGGACTAGATGTAGAACCGTCCTTGTGGGCATGGTGCTAGGGTCAGGGAAGCAACACGGATGAAGAAAGGGGCAGTGAGTGTAGGGAGAGGGCAGAGGCGGGAGTCATAGTTGTCTAAAGCCGTGGGGTCTTAGAGAGAAGATTTTGAATGAAGCCGGGAGGGGAGATAGCCTAATGGTGGGTGGGAGAGAATTTCATAGCATTGGACCCTGGTACGAAGACGACCCCAAAGTTTGTTCTGGTAGAAGAAATGCGGAGAATGGAGAATGTGTGTGTGTGGTGTGTGTGTGTGTGTGTGTGTGTGTGTGTGTGTGTGTGTGGTGTGTGCGCGCGCGCGCGCGCGCGCGCGTGTGTGTCCATGTGCGTGTGCGTGCATGCATGTATGTGTGTGTGTTTTTGTTTTGTTTTTGTCTGTCTGTTCTGTGTCTCTCTCTCGCTCGCCGCTCGCTCCCTCGCTCGCTCGCACGCGCGCACTCACTCTCTCGGGCTACTCAAGTCATTCAATAGGCTCAGTTTACTTTCCGGATTAGCCCATAAAAAAACAGAGAAAAAAAGGGGAACTCTTCTGTTATCTGTTGGATTTCCCCCCCTATTTATTCTACTCGTGGTTATGAAGAGCCATGTGACAATAAATAACCCAAAACTACCAAAAGCCAAAACGCACACTAAAAACTGCGTGCAACTGCCAGTAGTATTTAAATACATCCACAACAACGACAACATCAACAACGACAACAATATCATCATCAACAGCAACAACAACGAAGCAGTTTCCCTCAGTCTTTGTGGGATAACAAGGAAACTTTACATCATTGACATTGTGACAAATAGTGGCGTCATTCTCTCTCTCTCTCTCTCTCTCTCTCTCTCTCTCTCTCTCTCTCTCTCTCTCTCTCTCTCTTGCAC
>JADBJO010003085.1:37500-45000 GCA_016801955.1 Conus betulinus
GGAGAATAGAAGTAGACTATGTCATAACAAATAACCCACACCATCCACAAACACAACAACACACTCCAAAAAAATATGAGAAGAAAAAAGTGCGAATAGTGGGGAAAGGCTGATAGCCCATTGAGGGGGTGAGGGGGAGGGGAAGGAGGGTAAAGTGAGGGGGAGCACGAGGGGAGGAAAGGGTGGGAAAGGGAAAGAAAGAAAGAGGGGGGAGACGGACCCCCCAAGGAGTCGAGGGGAGGGGGGAAGGGTTGGGGGGGTGGGAGGCCCGGGCACTCCCACCACGACCCCCACTCTCCCTCCCCACCCGCTCCCCCCCCCACCTCCCCCCTTCCAACCCCACCTCAGCCACCACCAGATCCCCCTCCCCCACCTACCGTTTACCTTCCGCTCTTGCCCCCCCCCCTGCTTGCCCCCCCTCCCCTCCTCCCCCCCCCACCCCACCACCCCCTCCCCTACCCTTTGTTTTCTTGCACCCCCCCTCCCACATCCCCCCCCACACCCCCAACCCCCTCCTTTCAACCCCCCCTCCCACCCGCACCCAGCATACTCTCACACATCTGACCCTAACTCCCTCCCATCACAGCTTCTGCCCCCTCCCCCCCCCCCCCACACCCCCCCATACCCCACCCCCACCCCCCCAACCCCACCCCCCCCCACAACACCAACCCCCACCACGCACACCCACCACACCCCACCCCCCCACCCCCCTCCCTCCCAGCCCCCCCCAACTAACCCTATATTCTACCCCCCCGTTCGCCCACACCACACCTGGCCCCACCCCCCCCCACCCCCCCCAGACCCACTCCACCCCCTATCCCCTTCTTGCCCCCTACCACACACCTCCCCCCCCCACACCACCCCCCCCACACACCCCCCACTGTCTTCTTACCGACTGCCCCCCCGACCACATCACCCCACCACCCCAAGCCACAACGTCCCACCACCCGCACCCCCCCACACCTGATAGCCCCTAGACACAGCCACCCCCACAGCCCGTCCCCACCTAACCCCACCAGCAACCCCGCCGTCAAGACCTCCCCGTTCCAGTTCGCTGCCGCACCCGCCACCCCCCCACTTTTCCTTACCCCCCGACGCAGCTATGTCCGACGTCCCCCCAACAAAGACTTGTCAGGAGCTACATCTTCCGCTCCCCTTCACTGTAGCGTAACCTTTACACTCCACTCGTTGCTTGCACACTACGTGACGCTTCCACTACCCTCTTGTCGTCTCGCTTTTCGTGGGTTCTCTTTTTTCATGTTTCATTTCCTTTTGGTCCTTTCTTCCACTCTTTTCAAGCTGCTTGTTCCTCTAGACATAACACCAACTATAATTAGGATAGCTATCCACGCGCACCTACATCAAGTGAAGCCCCACCCCACCCCACCCAACCGCGCCCCCCCACAGTCCCAATTTACAGCACACAGACGACACACAAACCCCACCGCACCCCAACACAATGTTAAAACCAGACTTCTTGTTTTAACAGAGAACTTATGGATGTTTCGTTTGTCATTAACATGAACGAACCGGACACAAAAGAAAAGTCTGTTTGTCTGTTACGCTTTTGTGATGTGACTTTCAGACCTTTGGCCGCCCCCGACAAAGTGAGATACTCAGTTTGTCCACGTTAAGTTCCTGAGATCTTCAACTATACCTCCCCCCCCTACTCTGACAGCCGGACACTCACTTGAAACGTCGGCCCACTTTTTTTTTTCAGAATTCTTTCCTTCGCGATATGTGATTATTGTTCTCTTGTCCCGTTGTCCCCTGTCTTTCGTTCTCGTACGTTTTAGGTTTTTATTGACACTATCTTATTGGCCCAGAAATTTCTTTAACTTTGCACAAATAACCATTAATAACAATCCGAAGACGTTTCTACAACAACCATTTTCTCCTGAGACACCCACACAACCCTGCCTCCGCAACAGTCAACAAGAATCCTGCACACCCTGGCCACCCCCCCCGCCCCACCCCAGGACCACCGACTAGAATACAGTCTTTTGGTGTAGTGTGTAACCGTTCAATAGCATCTCCCTGCCCCCACAACAACTCCACTTTCCAGGCCTCAACGGCTACATATCCATTTTAAAGATACGTAAGATCTTCGCTTCTATAACCCTAGCTCTTAGGCTTGCCCCCTGGTAGTTGAAAGGTTATTTAACGTTTATTGTACAAAGTTATTTGATTCGTGCTGAACCGAACGAAGACTCCCAGTTATTCTACCACACCCCACCACATACACCAGCGACACAACCGACCTCCCTTGACCAATCTGCTCTCGTATGCTTATTGTTATAAGTACACATACCTCACGTCTGAGACTAAAGCTGTTTGCTTTCTGACAGTAGTCCGTAATGAGAAGAAAGGTAAAGGGTAGCCCTGTACAGAGAGAGACAGCATGCTGGCTGTCCGGGAAGACGATCCTGATACGCGGCATGGACAGGAGGTAATGGCGTGCTTCGTCTGAACAGCCACTTGCTTATTCTGTTCCACCAGCTGACCTTTCACGGGAACAGGACGGGTTCCTTTGGAAGGCTTTGTAGATTGAGATGAGTAGCCATAGCAGTCGAAAACTCACTCTCTCTCTCTCTCTCTCTCTGTATGTGTGCGCGCGCGCGTGTGTGTGTGTGCAGTTATGTGCGTGTTTGTGTGGGGGTATGTAATTATATACTGTTTCAAATTATGAGTAATTGTGACTATTATCATTATAAAGTGTGTCTCCCTCAAATACTTATGTAAAACCCGTTCCTAAGTGTGGTAAAAATATACCAAAATCATGGTTCTGGTTGAAGATCGTGGGGGTGGGGGGGTGGGGGAGATATCAAGATTTATATGACAGAAACTCTGAAACCAATTGAGAGGGTAAAGTGAGTTATGGGTTTCAACCATTATTGAGATATAAGTAAGCATGTACGCACGCTCATCTATCTCATTTCCATTCCAACTACCACATTTACCCCATACATAACTTGCGTGCTTCACGAAATCATCCATGATCATCATCATCATCATCACATCATCACCATTACCATCATCATCATCATCATCATTATAAATCAGTGTTATTAGTGTCATTATTATTATTACTATTCATTATTTATTTCTATTATTATTATTCATCATCATCATTCATCATAATTATCATCATCATCATCATTATTATTATCATTATTGTCATCATCATCATTATATTTTTATTATTCTTATTATCATCATCATTATCATTGTTATTATTATCATTATTATCACTATTATTATCATTATTGTTATTATCATTTCGCTATGATTATCATTTTTGTTATTATCAATACTTTTAGAAGAAAGAAGAAGAAGAACAAGAACAACAAACAACAACAACAACAACAACAGCAACAACAACAAGAAAATCAAAACATAGGCTACATCATCTAGGCGGACGGTCCTGCTACAACGGAAATAGTTTTAAAAATCAATATGAAGGGACATCCGTGCTAGTTACAACGAAAAAGGCACCCTATCATATGAAAAAGCCAAGCGCTTGACTTTCGATCGGTTCGTAAGTAATTGTGAGTCATTGTCGTCGGCTGTTTCCAGTCTGTCTCACACAATATGTATCATCTGATACGTTGAAAAGAAAGGGCTACGAGTCTGGTGACATTTTATGCGCTCTTTAGTCTTGAAGGTTATTTTCTTTTCAAAGGAGACAACAACATTTCTGACTGGGGTGGTTAGCGTAGATGACGGTTTCTTTTAACAATTTTATTTAGAGTGCTCTTTCCCAACAGATTTTGTATTGTCTTTGTCTGTCTGTCTGTCTGTCTCTCTGTGCCAATACTTGCATACTTCCCCATAAATCCACCACCAACCACCAACACCCTCTTTGCCAAGCCTTTTGTATGATCCTGACTGTTCAGAAAGTGTTTTGTACTTGAAATGCACATGTTGCTCCGTTTAGTAAGTATGCTTTATACGAGTACGTGTGTGTGTGTGTGTGTGTGTGTGTGTGTGTGTGTGTGTGTGTGTGTGTGTGTGTGTTGTGCGCGCGCGCGCACGTGTGGTTTTTCCTACTTTTAACTGCAATCTTGTCATTATGTTCTTATGCTTGTATGCTTGAATTCTTATGCGACTCTCTCTCTGTCTCTCTCTCATCTCTCTCTCTCTCTCTTCTCTCTCTCTCTTCTCTCTCTCTCTCTCTCTCTCTCTCTCTCTCTCTCTCTCTCACACAGTTCTGCTGGAATGACTTGATTTATTATCTGTATGGCATCCCCCCCACCCCCCCCCCCCACCAGCCGTGGTGACTGGCATGGCCATCATTATGCATCTCTTCTCTCTCTCTCTATCTCTCTCTCTCTCTCTCTCCTATCTATCCTCATCCTCATCTCTCGGGCTCTACTCTCTACCATTTTTACGTTTTTTTTTTGTATGAGTAGTTATAGGATTTTTGCATTGCTTATTTTGTTGCCTTATCTATATGCTGACCTATTCAGACGGCGAGCGACTGGATGTAAAAAAAAGACACAGCAGTGGCTATCTATTATCATTATACTCTGCTAAATATAAGAATTTTAGTCTTGTATTGTAGTGTCTTGCTCTTGCTCTATACCTCTATATCTCTCTCTCTCTCTCTATATCATCTCTCTTTCTTTATTCTTTATCTCCACGTGTGAGATACAGGTGTGAACACACGAGAGTGAGAGAGAGAGCCGAGGATGTCGATAATGGAGGAAGGAGAGAGAGGAGGGGAGGAGAGAATGGTGAGAGAGAGAAGGAGAAGAGAGAAGGAGAGAGTGGAGGAGAGAGAAGAGAGCATGTCAATGCAAAAATGTCAATGTGGCAAAGTTTATGAGTAGATATTGATTAGTTGTTTTGTGTGCTTGTGATACTTTCTTCCATCTTGGGGAGTTTTCCCTCGGTGGGTCTGGCTTTTTGTGTCCACTTTGCTTCATGCGATTACCCTCACTTCTTCTTCTTTCTCTTTTTTTTTTCTGTATTGTCTTCCTTTTTTTTTTATTTTTCACTTCTTCCTTTTCCACTTCTCCCCCCCCCCCTCTCTCCACCCCCAGTCCTCCCTCACTAATTACTCATTTTCTCCCTTTTACCCCTTCCGCGCATTCCAACTATGTTCTCCTACCCCTTCTCCTTTTCCTTTTTTATTTCTCCCTATTATACTTCTTTGTTTTTATGTTCTCTTTTTTTTCTCAATTTTTTTTCAGTACTCCAGGTTTTTTAGCACTCTGTTTCCTCATTTCCTCACATTTTTTTTATCCTGTTTACTTTGCTAGTTTTAGAGGAGATTTTTCTTTTTATTAGTCTATTCTCTCTTCTCACACTCCTTGTCACCCACTATTTTTCTCCCCCACCCCACCGCCCCAACAGACAAAAACCCGTAGCTGACTCCCCACCCGACAATTGACCGCTACCCGCACAAACCACCACAAGCCCACACACACACCATAAATTAACAACAAAGTCCCCAAACTAAACTCTCCACGTCTAGGTTTATTCAATGTCAGCCCAACCCGCTCATCTACTCATTTGTTCCAATCTCTTCTAAAACCCAACCAACACACGCCCACCACCATACAAAGACCTACCAACACCATCCCCCCCGCAACCCTCTCCTAAACACACCCACACAGCAACCCACATACACCACCATAAGAACAGAACAGACCACACAGCCGACCCACGCCCAACCCCCCCCCACTCCTCTTCTCTCCCCTCCTCTCCACTCCCCATCTCATCTTCCCTCCTATTCCTCTCCACTCCTTGTCAACCATTCCATTATGCCCACCCCCCACACCCCATAAACTGCACACCCAGCCCGCACACTGCGCGCGCGTCGCGCCACACCCACACCACACAAACACAGGTATATACTTCATATCCCACCCAGAACCTACCACTCAGAATATTATACCGATACCCCGCCTCTCACTATATACACCACAATCAATACCACGAACCACCGCACACAGCATGTAATCATAAATGCACGCACGCATTACACACACACACAGAACACACGCGCGCGTGCGACAGACAACAAAACATACGTGCGCGCGGCAACGCGCGCGCACACACACACCCACACACACGCACACACCATACAAACACACCACACACACAACACATACACAACACACACACACCCCCCACACACACACACACAAAACACACACACACACTCGCCAACACACGTGGACGTGAGACCCGTGAGCACCGACAGCACCCACCCGCACCATACCACGCACCACACACACACACACACAACCCACAGTTTCCAACACAACACACCAACACACACCACACACAACACAACACCAAAAACACCCCTAAAGTCATTTTGCATGAAAGAGTTGGGGAAGAGTGGATGTGTGTTAGCGCTGGAATAAGTGAGAAGGTGGGTAGATGGTGGGGGACAAAACACGCTAAGTATGCGGTTGTGTATTTTCTTATCGGCATGTGTGTGTGTGTGTGTGTGTGTGTGTGTGTGTGTGTGTGTGTGTGTGTGTGTGTGTGTGTGTGTGTGTATGGGACAAAACACGCTAAGTATGTGGTTGTGTATTTTCTTATCGGCATGTGTGTGTGTGTGCGTGTGTGTGTGTGTGTGTGTGTGTGTGTGTGTGTGTGTGTGCGTGCGTGCGCGCGTGCGTGCGTACATGTGCATGTGTGTGTGTGCATGTGTGCGTGCGTGGGTGCGCACGTGTATGTGTGTGTGTGTGTGTGTGTGTGTGTGTGTGTGTGTGTGTGTGTGTGTGTGTGAGAGAGAGAGAGAGCGCGCGTGCGCCTGTGTGTTGCCACTGCTTTTTTTTCCCCCAGGTCGTGCTTCTTATGAGTGTTGTAATAATGAAAGGACGGGGGGGAATGCAATACCCCAGGTATTAAGCGCAAAACGGTTGCTAAAACAACAGGTTTTAAAATGCAAATCACGGTTGTGACGACGATCTTGGATGAAACCAAGTTCGTTTTGATAATCTTAGACAAATTAATTGAATGTCTGCGATTCCCAACCTCAAAGCATTATTGAAACTTTAAATCACAGGCACACGTGCACGCACCCTTCCCCCTGTTTCCTCCACACACCTATTTTTCCCCCATATATGCAACACAGAAACATTACCTGAACCGAACGATCAAAACTGTAGTTTATCATCACTGATCACTACCGCTACCTTAGCAAAGGTAGATGAAGACATTGCCATGACATTGCATCCATGGCGTTTAAAATAAAAGAAGAGGTACTCATCGTATGAAATGCCTGATAATTGACGTTTGATGGACTTGTCGCGTGACTGTGAGCCATCGCCGTTTGCTGCTTCCTGTCGGTCTCACACAGAATTTTCATTGGAATTATTGCATTTTAAACAACTCTGATGACGATAGAAACTGCTTTTTTTTTTTTTTTCTTTTTTTTTTTCTTTCAAGGGCTCTTGAAGGCTGATTTCTTTTCAAACAAAAGAACGATGTTTTTTTTTTTTTATTTGTTATTTGTTTGGATGTATTTCTTTTGTTTCT
>JADBJO010003085.1:62500-75000 GCA_016801955.1 Conus betulinus
CACGTGTATCAAAACAGGAGAGGAGAGCCGGGTGGAGGACGTGTAAGATATCAAGGAAATGTGATCAGGACTATTGTGATCAATTTCCTTGCAAGTGGCGGGATGTACGTGTTTCCTGTATCATCTCAGTCACTTCCTCTGCGTGACATGCACCTGTCCGGGCAGGGTGTCTTGTCTCTTCCATCATTTAGCGAACTCGTCACGTTCGGTGTTAACTATGATTCATCCCTTCAAAAAAACATTGTTTTTTTTGTTATGCGGCAACCAATGATGGAATCTCACACAGCAGTGTGTAATCCAGCCTGTGTCAACTGGTAGTGCGCACGGGGGTCTTGGTGACCTCGTTACCGCGCGGGATAAAAAGTGCAAAGTTGCGTTAACTGTGCCTGTTTGCATCAAGCTTGCTGGCGACACAAGATGTGTAAAATGAAAAATTCTTTTTTCCCGTGCAAGAGCAGTCTCTCAAGTGAGTTTTATGCCCCTTCTTTTGGCTGTTTAAAGCGCGGGGTTGGTTACTGTCAGCCCTTTTCTCACCATGCCACCACGAAGAAAACTTAGCACCTTTGACAAAACCAGGGCGATTGCGTGGATACAAGATGGCATTGCAAAGGCTGAAGTGGCGCGACGACTTGGTGTGCATCATTCAGTTATTGTTAGACTGAATCAGCGTTTTAGGGCGACCAACAGCGTTGAAGAGAGGCCACGGTCAGGTCGGCCTAGGCAGACTACTCCCAGAGAAGATCGTTTCATCGAGAGGCAGGCCCTATTGCAGCGGGATACCACTTCCACCAGCATCCAAAGGCAGCTTCGTATGGCAAATAACACCATCCTCAGCCGTCAAGCCATACGAAACCGTCTTCACCACTTCGGCCTCAGATCACGTCGCCCAGCTGTTCGACCACGACTGCTAGCAGCCCATAGGCTGGCTCGCCGAGCTTTCTGCCATCGTCATGTGAGATGGAACCAACAACAGTGGTCCCAGGTCCTCTTTTCAGATGAGTCGCGTTTAGTCTTGAACACAATGACGGCCGAACTAGAGTTTGGAGGCGTGTTGGTGAACGTTACATTGATGCAGCTGTTCGCCAGACCAGGGCCTTTGGGGAGGATCTGTTATGGTATGGGGTGCCTTCAGCCTCCACCACAAGACACCACTCTACCATATTGATGGAAACCTCACAGGCATCCGCTATCGGGATGAAATCCTGGCGCCTTTCGTTGTTCCGACCATGCAACGGATAGGACCCATGGCAGTCTTCCAAGACGACAATGCTCGGCCACATAGGGCCCGGGGGGCCGAAAACTTCATTGTGCAGGCCGGCATCAACAGGATGATCTTCCCGGCGTATAGTCCCGACCTCAATCCCATCGAGCATATGTGGGATGAGTTGGGGAGACGTGTGAAGGAGAACCATCCACCTCCCAGAGACCGCCAGGATCTCTTCCAAATGCTGCAACTGGAATGGCAGAGAATCCCTCAGAGGGTCATCAGAACACTGGTCAACTCGATGAGGAGTCGCTGCGTGGAATGTCTCGCCAATGGCGGTGGCCACACCCACTATTGAAATGATTTTGTGAACTGAACAGATTTTGCGAACTTTGATTTCGACCCATCCTCTGTTTAATTGTCTGTAAATCAACAACCGTTCATTCGATCCCAATGAAATTCAATGTACGTTGGAACAAGATAATGACTTAAATCTGTTCCCAATTTCAAAATCGTGGCTTTTATATTTTGGAAATTATGCGGGTACATGTAAACTGTGCTTAACTTTATGTGACTAGTATATATACATGAACTTCTCAGTCAGTTTCACCACATCTCTTCCCTTTCCCTACCCCTTCCCCAAGAGAGAGAGAGAGAGAGAGAGAGAGAGAGAGAGAGAGAGAGAGAGAGAGAGAGAGAGAGACGAGAGAGAGAGAGAGAAAAGAGAGAGAGAGAGAGAGAGAGAGAGAGAGAAATACAGAGACAGAGGGGCAAAGAGAGAGCAGGGGCAGCAGCAGCAGCAGCAGAAAAATACATTCAGATAGAAGGGAGGGAGTAAGGAGTGGAGGATTGACAGAAACAGAAGGATGGAGAAGGGGTGTTGTGTGCATGCGTGTGTGTATGTGTGTGTGTGTGTGTGTGTGTGTGTGTGTGTGTGTGTGTGTGTGTGTGTGTGTGTGTGTGTGTGTATGTGTGTGTGTGTGTGTGTGTGTGAGGGGGGGGGGGGGGGTGTGCACGCATGTGCACGTGCAGATACATGTGCGTGTGTGCGTGATGTGTGTGTACAAAGAGAAAGAGAGGGAGGAGGGGGAGACAGACAGACAGACGGACAGACAGACAGGTAAAGACAGACACAAAGTGAATAGAGGGACGAGAGAGAGAGAGAGAGAGAGAGAGAGAGAGAGAGAGAGAGAGAGAGAGAGAGAGAGAGAGGTGTTCTGATTTTTTAGATATCTGAAAACTAACTTCGGCAGAGAAAAAAATTAGTTATAACATGATGTCCTTATACATGAAACTTAAACAAAGTCAGATATGGAACAAATTCTAGCATATTGAGAAAATATTCAAACTTGCAGTGTCCAGAATGGGGGAAATCGTGATGTTATTGCTTAAGCGAAACTAAGCTGATGTATTAGTCAGGCTTAATTCACCAAGGTAATCTCTGCACTCATGCACGCATATGCGCACTCATGCACCCACCAACCATTCACCTCTCTCTGGGAATGGGATGTCACATATTCATTTCTCTCCTAACACGTCTGACACACACACATACAGTTTCTAGGCTACTTATATAATTACACATGAAACATCTGAATACACAAAAGGAAAAATCAAAGCATAAGAGATCAATACTTCTTAATCGCGGGTTTTTATACTAAAAAGGCGTCTCACCTGGCCAGGTCTCCACACACACATACTTGCACACCACACAACAGTCCTCAAACACCTCAAATTTTCTTCAGCACTGAGTGATGGTGACGCCTTTAGTTGTCTGGCACCAGGTTCCAGGACTGGGTCTCCGTGATCGTCTCTAGGATACTCGACACAGAAATCTTCTTCTTTATCTCTTTCAACCAGCTCTGGGTTTCGAACTCGGGCTTTCTTTCTCAGCTTTTCTTTCTTTAAAGACCTTGCTGTCACTTCTGTCGCCCAGATCACGTTTCTTTCTAACCTACCTGTCCTACTCCTGTCCTACTCACTCCCTGTATCTTCTCTCTCTCTCCCTCCCTGTCTCTCTCTCTCTCTCTCTCTCTCTCTCTCTCTCTCTCTCTCTCTCTCTCTCTCCGGCGGTTGTGTCGTTCTTTCTTCTCTCTATTGTGGTATTGCTCTTCTGTTCCCCACTTTCTCGTTCTCCATTTGGTTTATATAGGGATGGTGACAAAGGAAATATCTTTGGGCCATGCCTTTTGTCCATCTTGCTTCTCTACGACCTTGTTTCACATGTCCACTCTAGCTACAGTATTCCACACATGATCGTTAACACACTTCCCTACAAAACAGCTTAGCAATCAACCACTTCGCACCAAATGGACATCGAAAACTTCCAACGACTTCGGGGCCCATTTCACACAAAAGCTACGACAACGACGTCTGCATGCCTTGGTTTCCAACTGTTACATGACAGTTAGTTACCTGACCACTTCAGCCTCCTTGACACAGTGCTAGGTGATAATCGGCCGATTACCAATTTCTCCACTACGCGCGGAATTCTAGTCGTCAAAAAACGATTAAGGCCCTTTGTGAAAGGTTTCGCTCCCTTGGCATGCAGGTATTTTTACCACTAATATCAGCAGTTAGGCATGCCATGAAACTTTCTATGTTAACAACATACACATATTTTGCAATGATGATAATTCTTAATGATTATTATTCTTGAATTCCCAGAAACATAGCATTCCTACCTGTTCCTGTTTATCCCTGAATGAACAATGGGCTGATACCATTCTTTACCATTAGATAACCCTAGAAGCTGGGCAGACAATGGGCTGAGCCTACCAGTCACCAGACGAAGAATAACCAAAGTGCAAGGGTCATTTACTTAAACAAAGCAAATTATGGGAGCTGGATTGATACTTGGCTCCATACAGTAAATAAATGTCTCGTGCGGATGTAACAATATCTGGTTAGGGAGAATACTGGCAAAACTGGAAACTGGCTTAATAGGCTTTTCCTGGCTTGGTCAGCTGTAACTCGCGCTAGTCCAGTCACCAGAAACGAAGACAATACGTATGCCAAGATTGCAGCTGAACCCAGTGACACGATTTAGCTTAAACAAAGCATATGATGCTGACCTGGGGGTAAGTAGCTTATTAGTGATGGAACTGTTGGCATCTGTGATTTATTGCACAGAACGGATCGCGTTCAAATTTGCGGATGTAACAATAAATTGAGAATGCATTTCTTTTCTTGACATTATTAAACTGTCTGCCCGATGAAAAGTCTGCAAAAGATGCAGCATAGTTTCTGGTGATATTTTACTCGTAGTATGTCGACTCGCTTCCCTTTCATTGGTGTTGTACTATATTGCACAATACAGTAGTTCATTACATTGCATTGCATCGCACTGCATGTTTTTGCACCGCATCGCGCATTACTGATTTGTTTTGTATTACACCGCATGAAAGTCTGCAAAGGTCTGGTATATTTACTCGTATATGTCGACTCGCTTTTGGTGTTGTACTATATTGTTTTAATACATAGTCATTACACTGCATCCACTGTGACTTTTCCCCCGAATCGAACGGTCATTATATTGAATAACCGCATCTGGATTCTACAAAGGGTACGTTCAGAATGAGTAGACTGAGAGAGCAGTAAGACCAACCCGCACCTCATAAACAGGTGTGTTATCCACTTACCGACACCAGCATCCACTGCCTAATTTGCCTTTAATACAAGGCACAGTTCAATACACGATGGAGAGGAACAGAGGTGACGGGTGAGGATGGAGTGGAGGTGGTGATCGCTCTTAGCTCGGAGTATTTTTCTTTTTTCATGGAATAAAAGGCCCTTAGGATGGAGTTGCCGGTTGACGGGAATTAGTGCCGCAGTCTCTGCTGGGAGTGGATAGGATCGTCTTTCCTCTGTTGTAGATTGATTCCTGTGGCCAAAGACATGGAGGTCTGATGTCCGTTGTGTCGTTCACATTAACTTGATACAGTAATGGCTAAGCACAGATAGGCAACAAACAGAAACGCAGGTACACAGACAGGTGGACAGGGAAGTAAACGAGACGTAGTAAACTTTGAGAGAGAGAGAGAGAGAGAGAGAGAGAGAGAGAGAGAGAGAGAGAGAGAGAGAGAGATGGATGATGGATGGATGGGTGGATGGAATGGATGGACAAATAGATTGATGGATGGATGGATGAATGGATGGATAGATAGGTAGACAGACATATAGATAGATAGAAAGAGATACACATGGATAGTAGTCAGGCAGACAGACAGACAGACTGATGGATGGATAGATAGATACATCAATAGATAGATAGATAGAGAGAGAGAGAGAGAGAGAGAGAGAGAGAGAGAGAGAGAGAGAGAGAGAGAGAGAAGATCTTCATCTTTGTCATCTATTAGTGATTGTCATTATAACAGAGGAATTGTTTATTTCACCTGTTTCATACACTTGCGCTCGGAAGACAAAAAAAAAAGATTTATGAAAAGAGCACATTTATCATGCGTTCGTGTATGTGTTGCTTTATCTCCACTGGAGTGTGAGATCAGGAGAGCGAGAGGGTGGGCCTGGTTGAAAGTCTCCTCTACGTTGTGAAGAATCCATATCATTCCAAGTCGCTGTTTCAAGTTACAGTGTCGTCCATCGCATTATTCAGGTCCTGGACTCTCTCTCTCTCTCTCTCTCTCTCTCTCTCTCTCTCTCTCTCTCTCTCTCGTCTCCCTGAGGACTATGAGGACTTGGTCTGAACATAAGTGTACCTGTGTTAGTCGATCAATGACTGGGTGAAAATGAAAGGACTTCAAGATCATCATATTACATTCTAACGAAATAGATACCCAAAACAAAAGTTTCCTCTTCTACCTTGGCTTAGTCAAACCTCCACAACAAAAGCTATGACATAGTCAGTTCACAGCGTGATCGATAACAGTGCTTTTGTGGAATGACGACGACGATGATGACAGTAATTTAAAATAATGGTGTAATGATGATGATGATGATGGTTGTGGTTTATTCGTGTCTCCATCAGAGGTCAAAATAGTTGTACAATATCTTTTTTGAGGAAAGGAAGTGGGGTAGGCGGTAAATCTGAAAAATAAAAATAGAGGATGGCATCAAAGTTCAATTTAGAGTAAGTAAACCATTCCACTTTTATCGCCGAAAGTGGACTAGGCTGGCTTTTTATGGACAGCGAAAGCAGCAAAGATGAAGACTTTGCAATATATTCCATTGGCATTCTTTGCAATTGTTTTGGATCTTAAACGAGAAGATCTGCTTGCCAGTCAATGCATCTCCCATTCTGGTATGGTTTGTTTGTTTTGAAAGTAGGATGTGCTCTCCACGGGGCGTTGGTACAGTGTCCAGGCGTTTTTCTTTTACTTGATGATTTTGTCAGTGTGTCTTATTTAACCCTCATCTGGTATATCTGTATCAGAAAAAAGCAGAGCGTGAAAATCTGTCACACTCTCTAAGAAATGTATTCTCTTAGGAGTTGACCAACAGAAACGTTGAAAAAAATAGTCACTCTTCCATGCCTCTATTTTTTGTTTTTGCTGCAGTTGTTAGAAACCTTTGCGTGGGTTTGCTGTTGATTGAAAAAAAAAAAAAGTTTGTTAGCCTTACCAGATGCATTTAGTGGGGGGGCAGTAGTCCTGAAAATAAAAACGAATTTTCACTTTGGGGAGTTGTGCTTTCTGTCTGTGAATGTTCTTTTTCTTCTGTTTTGTGGAGAATGGGTGGTGTGGATTGTACAGGAACAGACGCCTGATGAGTTCTTTATGAGCAGGAAACATCTGTCATTTGCAAAGCGAAAATTTGAAATTGAGAGGGGGAAAAGAAATTGAAGTAAGTAGAAATGTTTATCATAAATTTGAAAATCCTTCGCTAGTTGTATGAGGAAACTATCGCAATTCCTTTGAAAATAAATTATATGTATCGCCTGCTCCGAAAATAAATTGGTATGTATTGCCTGCTCCGAGGCCTTTCGTCTAGTGAGTCGAACTCATCAGCGGAACACGATTGATGGTCTCTGTGTTCTTGGCGTCAGATAGAGACACACCACAGTCCATAATTCTGTGATGTTCCGACCGCCAAGGGTTCGAAAACGAATCCAACAGCACCCCCAAAGCAGCCAGCGAAAGATAGTAGAAATAAACAAAACGAAAGTGTGGAGAGAAAAAAAAGTTGTTGAAAACTAAAAACATTACGCAAACAGTATAAGATGTAAGGGACAATCTTTGAGCCTATGCTTGAGGATCCATTTAAGGATGCAAGGGAGATCAAAAGATATGGAACAGTCTGAGTGGTCAGCTCTGCTGTTCAATAACCCAAGCATTGTCAGCGGCTAATAATTGTGCAGACAACCTTTCCTTGGATCTCCTAAGAGATGCAATCACCCACTGCACGAACGCACGCACGCACACACGCACGCACGCACACACACACACACACACACACACACACACACACACACACACACACACACACACACACACACACACACACACACACACACACACACACACACACACACACACACACACACACACACACACACACACACACACACGAGCGCGTGTCGTACAGAGAAAGTCTGAATCAGAGTCGGAGTCGGAGTCGGAGCATTCAACCACAATCATATTAGAACTAGATATAAACAAACCAAATACATGCCTAAGTAAATGTATGTTTACAAATCACACAAAAGCGCCTGATTTAGAAGCACAAAAAGTCAAAGGAGTGCAAAAATGACAGAAAACAGCTTGTGTGTAGTTTTGTAAACGTTGGCATTCACACATTTTAATGCTGAACATATGACAGATTAATTTTGATTAGTCGTTTTATAGAAATCACCTATTAGCTTTCTATGGGCTACAAATGTCAACGCTTTGTAAATATTAGTTTAAATCATATGCAGACACAGAGAGAGAAAAGAGAGAGAGAGAGAGAGAGAGAGAGAGAGGAGAGAGGGATGGAGCAGAGAGAAAGAGAGGGAGGGAAGGGGTGACCACACACAATGAAAGAAAAAAAAACAAAACATGCAAAAGAAAACAAACAAACAACATCTGTCATTGCAAAACTGGTGTCTGAGATCTATCACATCAAAGAAGTCAGAACCCTGTCATGACGCGGTTCCTTTTTTTTTTTTTCTTTAAAATAAATATTCCAAATTCAAAACGCATTGCGCAATGCAGAGGTGTATTGCATAAGTCAGAAGCGCTGTACAGTATTCACAAGTACGTTGCAGTATAAGAAAAAAATATCTATATTATAAACGTCAGCCTTCAAAGCCAGACAGCTTTGGCACCCAAGAAAGACGCAGGGATAGGGAAATGGTTCAGCAGATGTTAGCAAAGGGTAATCGCCGGATCAATTGGGCACTTTTCGTCACAAACAATACGTCCATTTATGTTTATAAGAGTATTTATCATAACATTTATCCTTATCATCATTATCCTCGTTGTCACCATCATCATCGTCGTCGTCATCATCATCGTCAATTTCATCAGCATTTTCATCATCATCATCATCATCATCATCATCATCATCATCATCATCGTCGTCGTCGTCGTCGTCGTCATCGAAGAAGAAGAAGAAAAGAAACCAAAAAAAACAGACAGACTCACTGACAGAGAGAGAGAGAGAGAGAGAGAGAGAGAGAGAGAGAGAGAGAGAGAGACAGACAGACAGACAGACAGACAGACAGACAGATAGACAAACAGACAGACTGACTTAGAGAGAGAAAGAAAGAGAAAGAGAGCGAGAGTCAGAGATAGAGAAGGGGGGGGGGGGACTAAAAACAAGATTCTGTTTCAGCTTCATTCCGGTAAGGTCAAACAGCTCGTACAAAAGATTTTTACTAATGAAACGATGCTCTCTCTCTCTCTCTCTCTCTCTCTCTCTCTCTCTCTCTCTCTCTCTCTCTCTCTCTCTCTCTCTCTCATACATAGAAAGAAACTCTAGCTGGTAGACAATCGTCGCGGATGTTCACACTTGACGCAAGTTTAATGGTTTCTACACCATCTTTTCTCGAATCTTGGCGTTACGTGCCGTACCCATTCCACAATCGAAAAACATTCCCCAGTGGCTGAGAAAAAACATACACCTACACTCATTCCCGACCCTTCCCCTTCCGGCGAAGTGCAACGGCTGCTTTGTTGGCACCCAATCCGCGTTATTCCGAAAGTTTGAGCAGCCTTGTCATTCAAACGAATGCCTTGGCGCTTTTGACTCCAAAAGTTGAAAACAATCGAGGCATAACGTGGAGCGACTTCATCACCCAAAAGGAAGTAAGAGAGTGTGCATACAAAACTTCAGCATCCTCTATCATATGCAAAAGGCAGCATTTAACAGGCTGGGTATGCAGTCCACCTCTTCTCCTCCCCCCACCCCATCCCCCCTCCTCCACAACCCCTCACATCTGGGAATCTAAATACATTGATGGACGTCGTCAGCAAAAAGACAAGAGGACGGTCAAAGGTCAACTGGCAACAGACAGCACAGAGTGGCACCATAGCATGTAAAGGAACTGCAGCGGCATCAGAAAGCTGACCTCTGACCAATTCTGCTGGAGAGCGATGACCGCCTCATGTATTGGATGATTGTGCCAATCCAACGCAGGAACTTCTATGTCAGTCAGTCTTGAAATGCAGGCCACAAAAAGGAAAGGTGGCAAAGTTAATTATATATTAGCCTAGAAAGCGAGAGAATGGGTCTGTTGTTTGAGTCTCATACATGTACGGTTTTATCCGTCCAACTCCCACTGGACATTAAGCACTGATCTTTTTAATGAGATGATACCCTGAAATCCCTTAGGCATGAGTTTAGTCACACGTAAAAGAACTCAAGACAGAGAGTTGCCTGTGGCAAAAGGCCATGGCTGAAACACTACCTAGGGAGAACAACCTAAAACCATACATACAAATCAGCTTTGACGATAAAATCATTCAATACAGTATAATATAATGCAATACAATACTTTGCAGTGCAATACAATACAATATGATAGAATCTGATACAACGAAAGACAATGCAATCTAGTGCAGTGTAATGCAATACAGTATAATTCAATACAACGCGTAGTACTGCATCGCAATGCAATAATATGCAAGACGATACAGTGGAATGCACTGCGCGCGCACTTGACACGCGATAATTGCAATAGAACACAATAAAGTACAATACTATGTGGTGCACGACACTGCAATGCAACATGATAAAAGTACCATGCAATACAATGCAATGCTACACATTGCAATGCCCAACAATACAATGATATAGTGCAGTACAGTGCAGTTCAGTACAGTGCGGTGGTCCAATACATAAAAAACATAGCACAATACATAGAACACAGTTCAATACAATACGATCGACACCATGTGATTCAACACGATATTCTACAACTATGACAACGAAATCATACAAAACGATGCAATAGACTACACCTTCACCAGGTCGTAGAGTGAGCTCTCTTGTCAGAGGGGTTCTCAAGGTGAAAGTAATATCCGCTCTGTAGCTCTGCAACAGCGATTAGCATTGTCGTCGCCGCTTCATTTCATGATGTTTATTGCCAGCCGAGCCAAGGGGACCATAAACCAGGGTTGTTACCATGTCAGTATCGATTTCATAAATGCGAGAGTGAAAAAGTTCGTTTTCAGAATGCTGGAAACGACTTAAAACTGGAACTGTTTTCGACAAAAATCGTATATAAAATGAAAACCATTTACTTTTTAGAAACAAAAAAAAAAACACATTTGATGGAATATCTCTTACAGTGTCTTCATGAGGGTTGTTGTGAACCACTTACATCTTACCACGTGTAAATCCCCAAACTCGGTACGTGCATCTTTCATGATGAGTGGCTCATCGTCTTGCATGCGCCATGCAGCCTCCTCACATTTCAAAAAGATATGAATGCGTGAAATTAGAGCTTGTATAGAACGACACACAACTGTTCTTCTTTGTAGCCTTTCTGGGATTGGTGTAGCCTGTGACAGGCCTTAACCTAACTATAGCCTGTCCTAAGATAGAATTGGTGTAGCCTTTTAATCCTGTGACAGGCCTAAACCTAACTAAGCCTGTCTAAGCCTTTTGATCCAATGACAGGCCTGTCTATAGCCTGTCCTAGGACAGAATTGGTGTAGCCTTTTAATCCTGTGACAGCCTTCACCTAACTATTGACCTCCTTCAGTTTTGACTTCAAACGGGTCAGAGCAGAAAGTATCTGATCTCAGACTACTCTGGCATTTCTTGTCACCAGTAAAGCGAAACGCAGAGAAAGAAATTCTTTGTGCCCCAGACTTTTTCTACTGCAAACATTCTAATTGTTCACTGGATTTCATCATCATCATCGTCATCATCATCATCATCATCATCATCATCATCATCATCATCATCATCATCATCATCATTTTACTTTGATTATTCGTTCTAATTTCCTGCTTGTTGTTCACCTAGCAGAGCGCCTCGACGACTGTTCTGCTGCATCAAGTATGGAGATCAGCGCCGAAAAACAACTTATGACCAAAAGCACCGACGGAATCAGGCTAACATTGTTATCAAGGGAGAAAAACCAGAGACAGTTCAGAACTTCAAGTTCCTCGGGGCAATTGTTTCAGATACGGGATCAGAACTGCGCAGAAGACAACAGTGCCGGCCAGACTAAAACCCATCTGGAATGACAGAAAAATCACAATCAGTTTCAAGATCAGACTGATGCGCTCCCTGGTCATTGCCACACTTTTCTATGCCTGTGAAACGTGGACTCTGACAGCTGAATTGGAGAGAAGGATTCGGACATTATAAATGAGATGATTCCACAAGATCCTTGGCATCTCATACAAAGACCACATTACCAGCTTGGCGGTCCAGACCAGAGTAAGGACCATACGAAGACCTGTTGTCCACGGTGAAAATATGGTCATGTATCAAGATCAATAGGACTTGCCAAAAACCATTCTACGAGGAACAGTGCGAGGAGGCAGAATGAGAGGAGGAATACAGAAAAATAGATGGAGAACACATCAATAGATGGACAGACCTCACGCTGAGACACTGCCTAAGAGCGTCTCTGAGAACCGGGAGGAGTGGATTAAGCTGGTTGTGAAGTCAGCTGTGATACTCCAATGGTCTTCAAGACTCCGGGATAGGTGATAGTGTGTCCTCCTCCTCCTCCTCCTCCTTCCCCCTCCTCCTCCTCCTTCGTCTTCTTCTGTGCTTTTCCTAGTCCTTTTCCCATCTCCTCCTCCTTTCTCCTCCTCCGTCTCTCCTCCTCCTCCTCCACAGTAACTTCCACCTCCATCTCCTCTTCCTCCTCTTCCTTCTCCTTCTTATCACTCCCATT
>JADBJO010003085.1:87500-95000 GCA_016801955.1 Conus betulinus
CCTGAACTCTTCTTTTGCAAACAACCAGTGGGGCTCGTTGACTCTGGCGACGGGGCCTGCTTGGTCCATGAAAGAAGCATTGTTCTCGGGATCCAAATGTTTTGGGTTCCATTCCTTGTCAATACAGCCGATTCACAGGAGATAGTCTCTTCAGAATCCACATCTGTGCATACTCCTACCTCCACGGAGTTCTCTGGACGTGAAATTCAACTGAAGGTCCATGCGTAATCGTGGCCATCAAAAAGAAAGAAGGCAAAGACACAAACAAAAACAAACGAACAAACAAACGTGCCCGCTTATCTAATTCCACATTATCCTTCGTGAATGAATACGCCATCTCTCTCTCTCTCTCTCTCTCTCTCTCTCTCTCTCTCTCTCTCGGGTGACCTCCCTTGTCTGGCTGTGCCAGCAAGTCGAACTTCCCAAAGCTCCGGTAAAATTTGTCTGTGTTTACAACAAAACTTCAATATGCCAGTTGAAGGTCTTTCTATTTAATTTAGAAAATATCCTGAACACCGCTCTGCGTGATATGACGCGTACAACGTTATTGTCCTTTAAAATTGAAGGCAGACACAGTCAGACTGTTGTCATTCTTAGACTACAAACGATTGCCGACCATTCCCCTGCCGTGGAAGCTCAAAGCTCACAGTGCTGTATCCAGAAGACAGTGTGCATCCCAGGTCAACAAAGACAGGAGAAGGGCCGAGGAACACAGGAAGCATAAGGCAAGTGAATGTGTACTGACCCCGTCCGGTCTGTTCCTGCCAACCCCACCCGGTCTGTCATACAACACCGACAGAAATGACAACATCAATGGAGTTGCCTGTGCTGACATCTTTCAGTCGTCTGACCACCATCCCTCAACTGTATCTTCTCCTGCACCAAGAGCACCGTCTGGCGATGAAGCACGCATAGACATGACACAGTGTGACATAGACTGTGAGTCAGTTACTGTTGTTCACACCTTAGAATTAGAAGTGTAATGAATGAATGTATGTCATATGTGAGAAAATGGGTAATGTGACAAAATTATTGTTTATTTGCTGTGAATGTGTGCGACCACAAATTAATTTCTCAAATTGAGATAATAAAGTTTATTTGACTTGACTTGACTTGACTTGAGAATTCCATAATGGCAGTGATGTGGACAAACAAGTGTTAATGGAGATTATGTAGAAGATGTTTCTGATGCCGAAAGACAAAAAGACAGTCCATTAGTAACTACGACACAGACTCCAACTCAACGTAAAACCGAAGCCTTTGTCGCAAAAGCAAACATGTGTATGATGAATAGTGGCTGTGATTGTGAAGATTCCTCTGACTTGATTATGTCAACGACAGCACATGCGGACAATATTACAATCAGAGACATCATGATTTGTAAGAAAAGAACGAGGAAAATGAATGACCGCTGTGTTTCTTGAAGGAAGAACTGAGAGGCTGCGTGACACGAAACACAGAGGGCGAAAACCGAAATCTTGGCGATCCATCGTGATTGCTGCATTGTGGCATCGCAGTTTTTCATGAACGTTTTCAGAATGTGACTGTTATTAATGTTCGATATTGATAACTGAATTTGATGCTTTTCCGTGATCTGGATTCCTCGTCACGATGATCTTTCCTGCTAAGTATTGGTCATGTTAATCGACGATATTTGTTTATACACAGTCCCTACCCCCCCCCCATCCCCCACCCTTGTGAATGGGCTTTGTAAAGCTTATCACAATAAACCATTCATTCATTCATTCATTTATTCTCTCTCTCTCTCTCTCTCTCTCTCTCTCTCTCTCTCTCTCTCTCTCTCTCTGCTGTAAACTGTTCATATTGAAGCTCAACTAAATCCCACGTGAACATGTTTCACTGAGTTAATCTTTTTGTCTGCGCCATAGAGTTCATATTTCAACCAATAAGTGTGAGTAAAAAGATTGACTAAATTCCCAGTCGTGATCATTGACGCTGTTGTGAGTTGATCATTTTTTTGCTGCGCCTAGAGTTTCTTTTATTTGATATGGTTTCATCCAGAGATCTGCACCCATTCTGCTTGAAACGACCCCAGAGAACACAGCATGAAAATGCACTCAGAGACACAGCATCAATGCACTCTGAGAAGGCTTTTCTTTCAAAGAAAATGAAGGCTGTGTGCATACTGTAAGAGTAAATAAGATCAAGTGGAAACTGTAGAGGACTGAGGAAATCTCAGAAATCTGCCAATGAGGTGCGACTCTCAGAAACGATCTCTTTCTCCTTGGAGACATTATACAGACTACCCGACACCCATACCTAGGTCTGATCAGTCAAGGCAAGGCAAGGCATGTTGTTTATAGGCCAGATGATCGCGGAGGCCACTTCAGGGTTGTTCCTGTAATCACATCGCACGCAGTGTTGCATGCACTCGAAAACTGACCCATGAGCACAGGGGCAGGGTGTACATTTCCAGCGTTGGTTTGTGATAATTTTCAGATTGTAAACCATCATGACGACAAAAAACACAATACTGTGCATATAAGGAAGAAAAGAATATAAGAAATAAAGATACTCAAATGGACTTTAAACAGGGTGTCAGTATAAAGGTGCTAACTGACAAACAGATTCTGCAATAAGACTTCTCTGAGTGGGACAAGCCTTATAATCATGTGTAATACTCACCAAACGATACATATTCGGATGGAAAAGTAGTAGTAGACCCAGTACCTGGTCCCAAGCCAACGCAGTGGTCCAGTTCGTTCCAGCGCGTGTCTCCTCACAATCACTCGCCTCGTTTGTGTGCGTGTCTCCACCTACGCACCCATGAACGCGTGAGCGGGGTCAGACAGTACACAATCGGATGGTCACCTGACCGCCCCTTTCGATGGGAAAACCATGTAGTTGGATCCCAATCCGACGTCAGATTCCGCTGTAAGCTGACATTGTCTGCCCACTCTGCCGTGAATGAAGTATGTACCAAGGCTAATTTATGACAGTGGCTGAACAGTCCGTTAAGGCAAGAAAAACGCGATGTGTGGGTGGGTGGGTGGGTGGGGGATGGGAGAACAGGGAAGGAGGATAGGGGGAGTGCTCAGGATAAAGTGGAAGTGGAGAGGTTGGCATGGATGATAGGGAACGGGAAGGAGGGGGAGGGTAAAGCTGAGAGATGGTAGTTCAGTTGTGAAGGGGGAGAATGAAGTGATTCAATGATTCAATGTTTTTTAATTCTTGTCTATTCTTCCCGGCACTATCAGTAGAATCACTTCACGCCCCTCATTCCGTCTCCACAAAGCAGAGCCAAAGCCAGGATCGTTTTTGGTGCGGTCTCAGTACTTGCAGTCCACAGAGAGCTCCCCAGCATCAGGTCTTTAGAAGACAATCCTCCAGACAGGGCACTGCGCTTAGAAACTTCGGTGGTGTTCTGAGATAAGTTCGATCCATTCCACCCAGAACGCTTACGTACTATGCCCTTCTACAGATGACGATGAGGCTTTATCGTGGAGCTAGTACATCGGCGACCCCTCCCCCCCCCCCTCCCCCCGCCGGCCTCCCCTGTGTGTTATACCACCACGTCCAATCAGCAGCAGTAACTGACTGTGGGCACGGGCAGGAGGCGATGGGGAGAGAAGGGGGAAAGCACGTGGGAAGAGAGAGTCGGAACTGAAGCACCACCAAAGAAGGGTGTGAACAGGCAGAAAATGTTCACCACTTTAATGACGATCGGTGAGACACGTGAGGACGTGCTTTGCGGTTCTATTCTGATCACAGTTTTTCCGTGACAGGCTGTGCTCTCTGCCTCACATCGTAGTAGATCCCGGCGTCAGTCTGGCCTGAGAGAGACAGTCCCCTGTGGTGTTGGCCAGGAAATGAGACCATCTCTCCAGAGTTGCATCTTGTCAAGTGGATGAATGTCAACTGTGCGGTCCTAGCATTACTTTCGGAGCCTACGGTGAAATCAACAGCTGTGACTTAGGGCTGGCTGCGCCTCTGTGGTTAAGAGCCGGCTGCCACTGAGCATGCACGCACACACTCGCGCGTGCACACACACACACACACACACACACACACACACACACACACACATACAGAGAGAGAGAGATGTTTCACATGGGACTCAGAGAGCTACGTTTCCCTGTGTGTGTGTGTGTGTGTGTGTGTGTGTGTGTGTGTGTGTGTGTGCGCGCGCGCGCGCGCGCGCGCGCGCGTTCGTGTCTGCGTGTGTGTATGAGTGTGTGTGTTTCTCTTTTTTTTTTTTTTTATTCAGCTTGTTTGTTTTGTAACTGAAAGATAATTGGTTTTCCATCTCTCTTTTTCTGTGGTACATCTGGTTTGCCATCATCCTTTAGCTTATTCATCTGTCTATCCATGTATTTTACAGAATCTCTCTCTCAACAATTGATTGTGTCTTTAAAATGTTGGCTAAGGACTAGACTCACCCCTATCTACTACTTTTACTTTATATGCCATTGTTAAGAAACTTTCACAACAGTTTCATGGCTTCTGACAAATAGCGAAATTTCATTCAAATCACTTCATGTCCGGTAGTCGCATGTCATGCCAGATGCCAATGAGCTTCAAAATTCCTGAGCATATAATATAACTTTTTAACGCCCAAACGGCTTCCCTCCGTTACCGCGGCAATACCCAGGGTAATACCTTTGTGCATCAGAAATAAGCCTTTGGTCTGGCTCAAACAATACAGGGTCTGCTGGGGCATAGGTCTTGTGAAGAATAATGAAACCTGCGCTGTGATAATGGAATCCTCTTTTTTTTATTATTCATATGGGGGAGGATGGAAAACAAAGGGAGGGGGGAAGGGGAGGAATTAGCCAGGGTGAGGGAAGAGGGAACAGAGGGTCTGGAAAGAAGATGAAACGGTTTTATTATTGGTTTGCTGTTGATATTTACGAGAAGAAAAAGAAAATGCTTTATGCTACTGCTCAGTCTGTCTCTCTAGATTTGTAGGACCGCGTTCCTGTGGACACACACAAGCATCACCGCCATCCTCTCTCTCTCTCTCTCTCTCTCTCTCTCTCTCTCTCTCTCTCTCTCTCTCTCTCTCTCCTCTTGGAGTCTGCTGTAAAATATGTATGCTAAAGCTCATGTAAATCCCAATAGTCTACTTGAACAAGTGAACATAGTGTGTGGCTATTCATGTGGTATGCTCCAGAGGTTTCTTTATCTTCTTAAAGAACATGTGAGTTTAAAGAGTTACTTGAGCGTTCCCAGTTGATACTTGTTGTTGTTGTTGTTGTTGTTTTAAAGAGTACCATATAAAAAATACTGACCTGTTCTGCTTGAAATTATTATAAAGAGCTGTGTTCTAGTCTAAGACTGGTGCATTCTGAGCAGGCTGCTCTAAACTTCTCCTTGGAGGAAATTTCAATGCTGTGTACAGTAAGAGTCCATAAGACTAACTGCAAAAATATGGAGGACAGAGGAAATGTCAGAAAACTAGCAGTACATTAAACAATTCCAGTTTGACCACCGTCAGAAAACTCGGTCCCTTCTGTCAGACACCGTAAAGACTACCTGTCACTGACATCCTGGTCTGGTCAGTCAAGACAAGCCGTGATGTTTTTAACCCAGACAACCACAGAGGCCAGTTCAGGGTCATCCGTTCGGCACTCCACATGCTAATTGTACGCACGCAGAAAGCAGACCCACAAATATAGAGCTGTATGTACATTTTTTCATTGTGTGCTTGTGGAAGTTCTCAAACTTTAAATCATGATGATCATAATGAACAAAATATGTTCATGTACGGGGGCAAAGGTAGAACAAATAAAGGCACTCAAATAGGATACAAATTGGACATCAGCTCAGTGGTGGTAACTGATGAACAGACTCCACAAGGAGACTGCTGTGAGTGGGACAAACCTAGTAATCACGTCTGATATAAACTGAACAGCCATAATCGGATAGAAGAGCAGCAGATGTAGTACTTGACACCATAGCAGTGCAGTGGTCAGATTCACTGTCGCGCGTGTCGTCCTCTAATCACTCGTCTGAATGTGCGCGTGTCTCCACCTACTACCTATGAACGTGTGAGCGGGGTTCATACAATAGCAAATCCGATTGGTTAGCTACCGACCTCTTCGGATGGAAAACCAAGTGGGTTGGATCTTAGTGCCACATCGGATTCCGCTGTAAGCTGACATTGTTTGCCTATTGTCCCGTGAATGAAGTATGTACTGAAGATGATTTACGACTGCGGAAAACTCAGTGTGTGTGGGAGTGTGTGGAAGAGGGATGGGAGAGTGAGGAAGAAGGTGGAGAAGGGTAGAGGGTATAGTGTGAGGGAGGGGAAGGGTAATAGTCACCTACAGACAATGACTGGGTCTGGAAGGAGGATGGGGCGGGTTCTGTATTTTGTTCTTTGTCTAATCTTCTTCCCTACACTCTTAACTGTTTCCATGCCACTCAGGCTACCTAATACATAGCTACACTCTTAACTGTTTCCATGCCACTCAGGCTACCTAATGTATAGCTACACTCTTAACAGAACTGTTTCCATGCCACTCAGGCTACCTAATGCATAGCTACACTCTCAACAGAACTATTTCCATGCCACTCAGGCTACCTAATGCATAGCTACACTCTTAACAGAACTGTTTCCATGCCACTCAGGCTACCTAATGCATAGCTACACTCTCAACAGAACTATTTCCATGCCACTCAGACTATACCTAATACATAGCTACACTCTCAACAGAACTATTTCCATGCCACTCAGGCTACCTAATGCATAGCTACACTCTCAACAGAACTATTTCCATGCCACTCAGGCTACCTATGCATAGCTACACTCTCAACAGAACTATTTCCATGCGACTTAGGCTTCCTAATCATAGCCATAACCAGGATCGTTCTAATGCAGTCTCAATATCAGCATTCAACAGAGAGCTTATCAATATTCGGTCTTTACATAAGATAATCCTGCAATGAAGCACTGCACTTAGTCACTTCACTGAAATTCTGCTGTGCCTCTTCTGATCCAGTTTGATCAAAAACACTTGCACACCGTACATGAGATAAATATACTAAGCCCTTCTACTGGCGGCAATGCTGCTATGTCGTGGAGTCAGTGTCAGCCAGTCCCTATCACCTCCCTCCCTTTCTTCTGGTGTAGGGCCTCACCATGTCCAATCAGCAGCAGTCTTTATGAACTTGCAGGCACCCAAGACTGACAGGAACTGACTGTTTGGCATGGGGCATGGAGGCAATGGGGACAGGAAGTGGGGACGGGCTGGGGAAACGGCGTGAAGAGGCACAGGATTTAACAGTCTAACGATGACCTGTGGGGAAGGTGAGGATGTATTGGGGTTCTATTCCGATCAGAGACACCATGAGAGAGCTGTACTCTCTGCCCCGTATTGTAATCGATCCCGGCGTCAGTCTGGCCCGAGAGATACAGCCACCTGCAGTGTTGGCCAGGAAATGAGACCACCACTCTCAGAGTCGCATCTGGTAAGTGGATGAGAATCGACTGTGTGGTCCCAACATTACTTTCCGAGCCTACAGAGCAATTCACTG
>JADBJO010003085.1:100000-107500 GCA_016801955.1 Conus betulinus
TCCAGTTTGTGTAACCGTGTGTTGACAGATCTCCGATCTCACCACCTCCTATTGCATTTATCACGATCAAGGTGGGAACCTGAATCTTCACATTCAAAGCCTCATGCATTCAAGTCTGATATGTCAAGCAACAACTAACTCCCTTTTTCTGATTAACCACCTGACAATGACGAGTCATGAAAAAAAATCTAACCTGTGTGTGTGAGATATTGTGTGCCATAAATAATACTCAGACACTCTCTCTCTCTCTCTCTCTCTCTCTCTCTCTCTCTCTCTCTCTCTCTCTCTCTCTCTCTCTCTCTCTCATAATTTCAAACATTCATTGTACAAAACTCTCTCTCTCTCTGGTGGTGTGTGAGTGTGTGTGTGTGTGTGTGTGTGTGTGTGTGTGTGTGTGTGTGTGTGTGTGTGTGTGTGTGTGTGTGAGAGAGAGAGAGAAAGAGAGAGAGAGAGAGAGAGTGTGTGTGTGTGTGTGAGTGTGTGCGCGCGAGTGTGTGAGTGTGTGTATGTGTGTGTGTGTGTGTGAGTGTGTGTGTGTGTGTGTGTGTGTGTTGTGTGTGGGTGTGTGTGGTGGGGAGGGGTGTGATTTTGGAGGGAAAACGGGGGGAGGGGTCGGAGGAGGGACATGAATGAATGTGCATCAAGATGTTAATACACCCACTTGCGTTCTCTTTGCCTTGATTTCATTTT
This sequence comes from Conus betulinus, assembly GCA_016801955.1. NCBI lineage: Eukaryota > Metazoa > Mollusca > Gastropoda > Neogastropoda > Conidae > Conus > Conus betulinus. The sequence continues at coordinate 100,691 of JADBJO010003085.1, forward strand.
TGGATCCTTCTTCCCACCCCCACCCCCTCTCTTCCCATATATTTTTTTTTTTTTTTTTTTAGTTATTTTTCAGGTTTTCCTTCTCACGCCAATCCGTTTGCACATAAAAATTATTGTCTTAATATCTCCATCATCATTCAGCTGTAAAGTGGTCGCACATGAAAAAAATGGTTCTTCTTCTTCTTCTTCTTCTTCTTCTTCTTCTTCTCCCTCTCTGTCTCTGTTTTCTCTCTCTCTCTCTCTCTCTCTCTCTCTCTCTCTCTCTCTCTCTCTCTCTCTCTCTCTCTCTCTCTCTCTCTCTCTCTCTCTGTCTGTCTGTCTGTCTGTCTCTCTGTCTCTGTCTGTGTGTGTGTGTGTGTGTGTGTGTGTGTGTGTGTGTGTGTGTGTGTGTGTGTGTGTGTGTGTGTGTGTGTGTGTGTGTGTGTGTGTGTGTGTGTGTGACAACAAACTATATATCCCGTGTTTGATGAAAACGATGTTCTTCAGACATGGTAAGCAATGTCAATGGACAAGCCTGAGCTGTGTTGGTAGATTCAGGCAAAGTGAAAGGTATGATGTCTTGGAACCGTCTATTTCCCACCAAGAATAACGATTATATAACTTCCACTGATGTCACTGGGACAAAAAATCGTAGAGAATACGATCCATGCAATGGTGCTTTTTAAACAACATAATATCAACTCGTATTCTCAAAAGATAGATACAAAATATGAAAAAAAAGAACAACAAGCATATAAATGAAGATGAACAAAAATGTCATGCATCTTTTGTTTCCAAGTTCATTTGGAGAGGTGGATTTGAAAACGATAATGTTGATTTTACTCCACAAACTGCTTTCAAGAAGAAGAAGGAAAGGGAGGCGGTGGGAGAAAAGTGCGTGGAATCAAAACTTAACGAATGAGCTATGAAGCCCGTTCATTGTAGGAAGACCTTCGCGACCAGGCACCAAAGTCTGTTGCGAGAAAACACAGTATGATGATCACATCAAGGAATGGATGGTTTTGCTATTTTAAGAACATGCTTTAATGGTGTGCGTTATACACAGTTTATTTTTGCGAAGCATTAGCGCGATGGTTTGTTTTCAAAGAGATCTACATCCAAAGTGAACGTCATGCCAGATACGAGAAGTTTAGGTGCAGAAAAAGAAACTGCTGGACTTAACAATTCCATTGCTAATTGTTGACTGAAAAACGATTGTTTTTCCATAATGCTCGAGTTATATTATTTAATGGTTTTTGTTGGATAATGGTGTTTATCGGGATAGAATTAACGATCTTGTGTCTTTTTAAAAAGTAAAGTGAATAATGTTAATACTCGCAGATGTGCATGATTATATACTGTTAGTACACTAACGTCTTTTTGAATGTCTGTCAAATGTGCGCTCCTACAAACACAGATACAAACAGACAGGATACAGGCCAGTAGTAGATTCTCTCTCTCTCTCTCTCTCTCTCTCTCTCTCTCTCTCTCTCTCTCTCTCTCTCTCTCTCTCTCTCTCTCTCTCTCTCTCATGATTTCAAACATTCATTGCACAAAACCAGTGTAATGCAGTTCGATGCAACACAAGAAAACACAACGCAGCGCAACACAACATGAGACACGTCGCAAAAAACAACGCAACACAAAATCACAAGGCACGGTTCCATTAAAAAAAAAAAGCTGACTACTGCGATGGTGGAAGCGAGAGACAGGAAAGAATACACTGGCAGCCGGAAATCTGTCAACCTGCCAGTGTCAGACCATGGTTGTGGCACCCCCTGCAGACAATGCAGAAAAGAGGGACAAGCTATTTGAGTTTTATTTTTCAACACAACAACAAAACACCACACAGCATAAATCGATTTTACTTTGGAAAGAGGAGATGAGGAGGGGGTGGAGAGATAAAGGGGGAACGGAAGGTGTAGGTAGGAAAACATTCCAGACATCTGGAAACTTCCCACTCTCGCTGTTAGCGCCCCCTGCCTACGCTGCTGGAAGGGTCTCGCTGATGTGATAGATAGGTTGTTACTTTCAACATAACACAATACCATCCAGCTTTCTTCTGTTTTCAAGCTTTTTTGAGCGGTGGTGGGGTGGGGGGTAATTTATCCTACAGCAAAACACAAAAACGAATATGGTACCAGTAATAGACTTTCTTCTTCCTTCTGCACATTATCCTCACTTTCATAACACAAGTTATAGCCTATAGACAGGGGACAGGTACACATTCTGCATATTCCATTATTCATAACATATGCATGTAAAAGAATAACAAGTAGAAAATTAAGTAAGGAAAAGGGAAAAAGTTCAGAAACAATGTATATATGATAATAATCATTCTCTCGAAATGTTAAAAACATATCAAGAAGTGTTCAATCTAGAGAGTCTGGTTAAACCAACCACCAAAAACACTTGACTTTTAAACGCATGACATGGTAAGGAGAACGACGGAGGAGGGACCAAATTTTCATGGTATGAAAAAGGGGAAAAGGAGTGGCATGAATGTTAGTAAAAAGATTGATGGGGCGGATGCAGAAAGCACTATCACTATCGCACTATCACTATATGATTTGTATTGCCTGCTCCGAGGCCTTTCGTCCGCTGGGTCGGAAACTCATCAGGGAGACACGGCTGGCTGTATCTGCGCTCCCCGCGTCAAATAGAGACACACCACAGTCCATAATACCGTGGTGTTCTCTCATACAAATATATCTGCCTTTAAAAGGGATTGCGATGGTTCCTTATGCAGCCAGTGAAGAGTTTTTCATATTTTCTTAATTTCATGTTCCCAGTTTTTACACATCTTCAACCTCCTGCCCCCCCCCCCCCCCCCCCCCCCCCCCCCTCCGCCCTCCTTAAGTTTCAAAGTTCTGCCAAGTCATTACTATGAAGACAATTTAGTTGTTGGCCTGCGCTTGTTTTTCCCCCACTATTAGATTGTTCGTCTTTGTATTTGTCTGACTTTATTCAGTTTAAAAGGCTGTGCCAGTCTTGAATAAAAGTTACTCTGTTTTAGGTTTCCTTATGGGAGCAAAGACTACCCCACTTGTTTACTAACAACAACTGTGTTAACGTCATAGCTCTTTGAGTACACGAACACACACACACATGCGCGCGCGCTCACGCACGCATGCGCATGCACGTAATCATGCACCCACGTAAGCACACACACACACACACACACACACACACATACATGCACACACACACACACACACACACACACACACACACACACACACACACACACACACACACACACACACACACACACACACACGACAGTACATCACATCACAAAAGAAGCGCCACTTCTATCTTTACATTTCCTTCTTTCCCGTCGTCTTCATGACTCTGATCAAAGAGTGTAGATTATATCTAGCCCCTTTGCTCTGATACACTGTTTCCATTCCTTCAAACACAGAATGTCAATGTGACGACATCTACCTGTAAAGTAGCGAAACTTTATCTGGCAAATACAAAGTGAAACTGGCGGCTATTGTGTTGTTTATTTCTAGTCCATGAAACAAGTGCACAAGTACGGAAACCAACAACAAGCAAACTATTTCTCCTGCAAAAGATTTAGCAATAAAAAGGTAGGATGGAAAGGGGACATTAAAATGTCAGTGATACATGACAAAAGGGTGTCTAGGAGTGGGGGGCATTACAATGTAACAAACTGATACTGACAGGATGTGGGGACAATAGAATTCTCTCTCTCATAAGCAGAATCCTTTGTTAAGTCTGTCTGGAGCCGGCATTCGTCTCCTTGGTGACTCTCATCAGTAAAAACCCGTGCAACGTTGTGTTTGTTTGTTTTGCCTTGTTTTGGTTTTTGCTTTTTTTTTTTTTTTTTCTTAAACCGCATACCATACTCCATTATGTGTTATTTGATAAGTACACATCCTGTGCACGAACTGGTTTTTATGTAAATTCTGTTTCGTGCATTTGTTTACCTTCTTGTTCTGATATTCCATCCCCCTTTCATTTCCTTGCTCCAGTTGTTCACTTTTCTGTAACCTCCTTTTAAAAAAAATAAATAAGAAACAAGAACTCTTCTTTTCCTTTTGTCCTCCCCCTCCCCCCCCCCCCCTCCCCCCCCCCCCCCCCCCCCCCCCCTCCTTATAATACCGAGAAAATCCTCATATTTGTAACCCATGGTTATTTTCTTTTGTTGTTGTCTTTCGTTATTGTTTCTTTGCTTTTTGTCAATTTATTTATTTCTGTAATGACCAATACTGGCATGGTTTGCTTTTTAACTGACTCCATGTCAATGCCAGAACCATTAACCATGTCGTTTTTTTTTTATCTTATCTTGAAAATGAGTACAACAGATCTGAAATAAAATGGGAACACACACACACACACACACACACACACACACACACACACACACACACACACACACACACACACACACACAGAGAGAGAGAGAGAGGAGGTGGTTATCTTTTATATTTTCTACTTTTCTCAAGAAAATATAGCTTGTTTTGCTCTTTCATGATTTCCTTTTGCTTCTTAGGTGCACCTTTAGTTAGTTTTTTGAAAACTCAACAAACATACTATTGTATTGCACACCAGCCTTTTTCTGGTATAGCATTCTTCTTAAAGCCGAAAAGGCAGAGGAGTCAAATTACCACTTTCCGCGGTCACTGAGGAGAAACAATCAGGTTTCGAAATACCGGTATCTGACCAGGAGTTATACGTTAGTGAGCTTTCTCCCCATTGGAGATGGTCTCCCACGTTGGAGACTATAAGCTTGCTGAAGGTTCATTTTGAGAAGCATTTATTTATTCCCCATTCACCCACTCAAGCAAATACTGTCAGTTCGGCAGAATCATCTACCACTGCAGATATGAAGGCTTATCACCCCCCCCCTATTTCTACAATCTGAGACATAAGAGCAAGCTTTGTTTATAATTCAATATTCTTGCAGTCATTGCAAACACCTAGCTGCTCTGTAAGTTGCTGGAATGGTGCTCGATACTTATCCTTGGAATTATTGTTTCATTATAATATAATATATATATATATATATATATATATATATATATATATATTGCCATATAGGCAGAGAAATACCCCAGCATTATACGACAGTTTGCAAAACACATAAAGACAGGGATGGTTGAAATGAAAAGGGACTGAGTACAAACAATAGAAAGATAAAGAACGGAAGACAGACAGACAGTAAAGTTTGTATTGCCTTTCTCTTCTTTCTTTTCGTTTTATTTATTTTCGTTTTCCTTTTCATTGTAAAGTACTGTAAATTACAGGGATTGTTGATACAAATAACACTGACTGTTGAAGTCCACCGTTTCTCTCCCATGCTATCGCTTTCCTGGCAGGCAGTTCAAGAGTTACTGTCGGTTCATAGCGTAGCATTACCGTCAGGAACCTCTCCCATGAAATTATCTTCTGGAAAAACGGGAGATCGACATACTGAGTCTGTGGAGGGATATCCAGGCTGAACTAATCTATGTATTTTATGCTGTTAATCAAAGAAAGGACTCGAAGCTGCAGTTCAGTTGCATGTAGACATTGACACGTGTGCTGAAGACAAACATAATCATACACGATGAAAAGCAAATTTTTTTCGTGTTTGTATGGGTAGTTGATTTTACCGGAATATGTCAGGGTATTTAATCAGATGCTCAAAGTTCCATTTTTTTGGCGTTGTATGTTATGTTTTCATGGGAAATGAGAAAGGTTGAATTATAAACAACAAACATCACGAGATCTCGAATTTGGATGGCCTTTTACTGAATGTATGTATACGTCTATCTATGTACGTCAGTATTTACGTGTATATTTCAACTAGCGCACCCCAGGGTACTGTTTTATCACCAGTGCTTTTTACTCTGTACACAAATGATTGTTCAGGAAGTGATTCAACTTTGTACATTAAATACTCAGATGACTCAGCACTTGTGGATCTTTCCAACTCTGATTCTGTTTACTTCAAGGAGGTTCAAAGATTTGTTGACTGGTGCGATCATATCTTGATCTGAATGTAACAAAAACGAAAGAAATGTTGATTGATTTTAGAAAGAATCCAAAGCTGTACCACCACTTTTTATCAAGGTGTTGAAGTAGAACGTGTTGAATCATACAAATATTTAGGAACTTTTATAGATATAAGTTGAATTTTAAATCCCATGTTGAGTATGTCCACAAAAAATGTCAAACCAGATTATATTGTCTTCGCAAGCTGCGATCATTTCGTGTGAATACTGACATTCTTCGGACATTTTATTCATGCTTCTTGGAATCTGTTCTAACTTTCTCATTTATGTGTTGGTATGGTGGGTTGACTGTGAAGAGCAGAAATGTGCTTGAGAAAGTGGTGAACGTGGGAGGAAAAATCGTTGGTGAGAGACAAAAAAGTCTGAATGAGCTATACAGGTGCCGTGTTGTTTGTAAAGCGAAGAAGATTACGTGTGACCAGACCCACGTTCTTGCAAATCAGTATGACCTTCTTCAGTCAGGACGAAGATATCGATCGGTTAAATGCAGAAGTGTCAGATTTAAACAAAGTTTTATTCCCCTGTCCATTGATTTCATGAACCGAGAAGATGTTTAATTGAAATCCAAATTCCGCTATATGAATGTATGTCATATGTGAGAGAAAAATAGGTAATGTGGCTAAATTTTGTTTATTTTGCTGTGAATGTGTGTGACCACAAATTAATTTCTCAATTGAGATAATAAAGTTTACTTGACTTGACTTGATATGTACGTCTGTATGTGTGTATGTTTCTGTGTATCACGCACCTCGTCCAGGCTGAAATCTCCAGCACTTTAGAACGAAACGTCCTTAAAATGAGCTTT
>JADBJO010003085.1:110000-125000 GCA_016801955.1 Conus betulinus
CTCAACCCATCAACCTGGGTTTATATTACCTTCCGGGCCAATGTTTTATGCACAAAACCACCGGCCTACAAAGTTGGAGAGACTGAGTAGTAGCATGAAACCCCCCCCCCCCCCCCCCCCCTCTTTTATAAATACTGATAACAAAATGATTAATGAAGCCGTGTTATGATCTTTCCTGACCCTCTGTTTACTCTCCCCCTCACTCTGACCCGCTCACTCTCCCACCCTCTCCCCCCTGACGTGGTCTTTGAATTTCTGAAAGAGATTAACATTTTTCATCTGATCTAAGATTTTACGGAAGAAAATATTTTGACGAAGTATCTGTTGCGTGTTTAGAAGGTGTCTTTTAAAGAGATTCGTGAATGGTGGTGTTGTTGGGGTTTTTGTTTGTTTGTTTGTTTGTTTTTAGGACTTGTGAGTTGATTTTAACGTGGTGACAGCCCTGGGTATGGCCCTTTGCGGTCGGCTGGGCTATAAGCAACATTACCTTACCTTACCTTACCTTACCTTACCTTACCTTACCTTACCCTCACCTCACATCACCTCACCACCTCACCTCACCTCACCTCACTTACCTTACCTTACCTTACCTTACCTCACCTCACCTCACCTCACCTCACCTCACCTCACCTTACCTTACCTTACCTTACCTTACCTTACCTTACTTTACCTTACCTTACCTTACCTTACCATATCCCCCTTTGTTCTCCTTCGTCTCCCATATGAAATCCAAAAGATTCCACTATTACAGCACAGGTTTCATTATTCTTTACAAGATCTACGCTCCAGCAGACTCTGTATCTTTTAAACCACATCAAAGGCTTATTTCTGACACGCAAAGGTATTACCCCATACACTGAAGCGCTGACGGAAGGAAGCCACATTTTTTGTCCTGTTAAAAGTTATATTACATGCTTAGGAACTTGGTGCTATTGGCGTCTGGCATGTCTGCTCACCAATTCGGAACAGTGATTTGAATGAACTTTCATTATCTGTCAGAAGCCACGAAACTTTTGTGAAAAGTTTCCGAACAATAAAAAAGTTAAACTGGAAAATTGTAGTGAATTGAGTCCTCGGCCAACATCTCAGAAAACAATGGATTGTTACGAGAGAGAGAGAGAGAGAGAGAGAGAGAGAGAGAGAGAGAGAGAGAGAGAGAGAGAGAGAGAGAGAGACTCCGCGAGACACATGGACAGAAAGATAAATACGCAAAGCAATGGCAAACTGAATAGACCACAGGAAAAGAAACAAAGAAAACCAGTCGTTCTTTTGTCACGATACTAACAAGCTTAACATTAATTTATACACAGCGACAACAGCAACAACGACAGCAACCACAACGACAACGATAACAACAACGACAACGACAATGAAAACAACAACACACCATCCACAGTGACATAGCAGTTATGCAGCTGTGAAACTGTCGCTTTGAGTCCCATGAGAAAACACCCCTCTCTCTCTCTCTCTCTCTCTCTCTCTCTGTCTCTGTCTCCTCTCCTGTCTCTGTCTGTCTCTCTCTCTGTGTGGTCTGTGTGTGGTGTGTGTGTGTGTGGTGTGTGTGTGTGTGTGTGTGCGTGTGTGTGTGTGTGTGGTGTGTGTTGTGTTGTGTGTGTGTATGTCTGTGTCCGTCTGTCCTAGCCCACAGTTTTGCGCCGTAGGTTCAAAAAGTAATGCTGGGACCTCCACTTCAATAGGAGCAGAGAGTACAGCCCTGCCATGGATTCTCTGACCAGAACAGAACCTCGAAGTGCATCGTCCCCCCACCCCCAGCCCCCACACTCCCGCGCACCACCTCCTCCCTCACAGATTATCATTTAACTGTTTGACCCTTGTCTGCCTCTTCAACTTTTACAATGTAACGTCCCTGATATGCCCATCTCACTTCAACACACTCAAACCACCCCGTGTGTGTGGGAGGTGGGGTAGGTGGTGGTGAGTGGGTGGGTGTGTGGGGGGTGTTTTGTTTTTTTTTAAAACAATGCATTAATATGTAATACAACTATAAAGACCAGCACTCTTTTTCTGAAATATTGTTTTATTTCCATAAATGATAAACTTTGCAATCAGAATGGATGTTTTGATGATAATGACGGGAATGGTGTGTTCTTTGATATCCATCGCTGTGTATCCTTGAAAAAAAAAAATACACGCATTCGTATATACATACAGATGATACACGCACGTGTTTCATCACACCGGTGGAAGGAGAGAAAAATCACGCCCGTACAAACGCGCGTTGCATGCACCACACACACACACACCCACACACACACACACACACACACCCACACACACACACACACACACACCACACACACACACCACACACACACACACACGCACGCCACGCACGCACACACACACACACACACACACACCACACACATATTCAAGTGACACAGGCAAAGAACGAGAGACGTGGGGAAGGCACACCAAAAGCAAGTTCAGTTGAAAACAAGGACCCGCTTTAGGCAGTGTCACACGTGAGTTGTGAAAGCACATGTCATGTCCAAACAAGCGTGCAGCACGCTGTTTCCTCTGGTTCCCGTCCGTCTGTCTCGTCTCGCTTTTCCAAATACTCACTGCTCCTGAATTGTGAGGGTGTCTGTGAAATGGACGTTTGACCTGAAAACAGTGTCGTGTGACATAAAGCTCAGACCCCAACAAGAAAACAATCCGACAAAGCCATTATAAACATGCGTACAGTAAAACGGCATCAGCTGTACTTGCAAATGGCAATATACGAATATGATTATGAAGCAGTTAATCGGAATCGCGCCTTTCTTTCGATTTGATGCAATTCAGCGCTTATGTAGCAGGGGTTTATTTTTTCTTCAGGGTTTTTTTTTCTTTGCTTTTTTTGGGTTTTTTTTTCCCCCCAGTCTCCTCTACCCCCCAGCTTCATACCCCTCCACCCTTTCGACACTGACACCTGCCACACCTCTAGGCTGTTCCACATGGTCAAGAAATCTATTCCTATGGGAAACCTAGGGAAACCCCCTGTGTTTCCTAGTTCCACAATCCTTCGCCACACCTGCACACTTTATAATTCTTTCCACATGCAGCGTAGCTGTCCCCATTGTCAAGAAATGGATTCCTGAGGGAGAAGTTTGCAGTCACACAAGGAATCTGTCGTTTCCCGTTTCTCGGTCTGTCCCTTCTCTCCTCTCTCTCCTCTCCTCTCTCTCCTCTCCCCGCCTCCTCTCTCCTCCTCGTCTCTCCCCGTCTCTCCTCTCGCTTCCTCTCTCTCTCTCCATTCTTGGTCCTCTCTTATCTTAATTTTGGTCAGATAAGATCAATCTTTTGTGTCCTTATGTTGTGTTGCTCCCGCAATGAGATTTGCCAGCCATATACTATGATCTTGTCATTTCCAGATGCAAGAATCGCTTCCAAGTTATGTCTCTTTCCGAAACAGGTAAAAAAAAATTATATTTACTTCGTATATGGTGATCATACACAGGGCAATGAAAATAAATAAACGGTTGTTCATCTCTTCAGCTTCTTTACACACACATTAGACACAAACGATCTCTTTTTCTTTGTTCGTTGCAATAAACCGTCTTTTGTTAGCATCAGTTAGCTTTTATCCGATAGCCTTCTCATTCTCACTAGCCTGGCCAGATACTTCGATGCCACTTACTTCTTGTCTCTGATACATATTTTTTGAAGCCTGAAAAATGCTTTTAAATGAGAAATACCAACTATATCCTCTACATGAGAGAGCCAGTTTTTGTTTATATCTATTGATTATAAATTATGAGATAAAAGTAACGTCATTTCTAACGCTCTGGCCGATCCAAATGATACCAAATCCGTTCTCCGTAAGAACGTATCTGATGTTGTCCACCCCAATTTTTGTTTTCCGTCTTTGTGTTGCCATAATAGCATTTCATACGCTTGCCTACATAATCTTGTCATTGGTGATGGATTCTTAACCACACTCTTAATAGTTGTTTTGATTCTTAGTTGATATCTGCCAGTCTCACATATGCGAGAGACAGAGAGAGTTAGAGACAGAGAAAGAGAGACAGAGACAGAGAGACAGGGCGAGACAGAGACAGACAGAGAGACAAACAGACAGACAGACAGGACAGGAGGGAGGGAGGAAGAGAAAGATAGACAGACAGAGACCAACAGACAGGCAGGCAGGCAGAGACAAAGACCTAAAAGAAAAACAACAACAGGGTGAGTGGAGAATAAGATCCAAGTGGTATAAACTTTGTGAACAGCCTATGTCAACGATCATGGGCCACGCTGCATTGGATTTCGTTGCCTTCCATACGCCCACGGCAGTAGATCACCTGGAAGACCCGTCACTAACAAGGAACGAAAACAACACCCGAAAAAGGGACCGCACCACATCTCTCTCTCTCTCTCTCTCTCTCTCTCTCTCTCTCTCTCTCTCTCTCTCTCTCTCTCTCTCTCTCTCTCTCTCTCTCACACTCTCTCACACACACACATGAACACAACACACACACACACACACACACACACACACACACACACACACACACACACACACACGAGACTTGTAAAGTTTCATGACAGATAATAAGATGAAGGCGTGCACACGTGTGTGTGTGTGTGTGTGTGTGTGTGTGTGTGTGTGTGTGTGTGTAGTAGTAGTAGTAGTAGTAGTAGTAGTAGTAGTAGTAGTACTTTCATTTAACGTCTCTTCACCCTCAAGTGACATTGGACAAAAAAAAAAAAAACATGTGAGAGAATCTTTTTAAGTGTTGAGTGTTTTTGAGTAAATGTACCATCAATGCCATACTTAAGTTTCGGATTCTACAAACACAAATAATCTCAACATTACCAACAACTGTCAAAGAAAAATACCAACAGAACTAGAATGCAAAGTTTCTGAAAACAACTTAAGAAGATCAAGGTTATTAACTATTTTCTGTAATGTTATTGGATTTCGATGGTTGAGCGCAGTACCTCCATTTTTGAGCATTTGAGCTTTGATGGCAGGACAGTGCAGAAACAGATGATTCGTAGAAATTTGACTCCCACAAACACACAAAATATCCTTACAAAATTTTGTTTTGAGAGCATTTAGACGAATCTTAAACATCAAAGACGTAATTGATCTGGATTTGATTTGACTTAAACTCTTAATTATTATATCCGAATGCAGTGTGTCACAAGCTTTTACACAATTATGTGAATATTGAATATCTAAGGTCTTCAACTTGTCAACAAAATTATCCTTTGCTAACTTGTCAAAGTATTTATAATATTCATGTAGATCTAGCTTAACATTAAGTTTAAATTGTCCCTGCAGCGTTGCGTGCTGCCCTCTTGGCTGCTTGATCTACCTGTTCATTAAAGACAATTCCACAGTGAGATGGAATCCAATAAAAAGTAACACTGATATCTTTGCTTGCTAAGTGATGTATCAAGTGCTTGATTTCCTGTACCATTTCAACTCGTGCCTTGGTATTGTGACCTTTGATGGCATATAATACTGATTTTGAATCCACACAACATAATAGTTTGCATGCATTTAAAGGTAACTCTTTAATGTGATGTAACGCCCTTAAAATGGCTATTAATTCAGCAGTGAAAATGGAATAATGTCAGTGTGTGTGTGTGTGTGTGTGTGTGTGTGTGTGTGTGTGTGTGTGTGTGTGTGTGTGTGTGTGTGTGTGTGTGCCTGTGTGTGTTTGTGTGTGTGGTGTGTGTGTGTGTGTGTGTGTGTGTGTGTGTGTGTGTGTGTGTGTCTGTGTGTGTGTGTCTGTGTGTTTGTGTGTGTGTCTGTGTCTGTGTCTGTGTTGTGTTCCTTTTTAAAGTAAACAACACATTGTCAGTACAACCATGAGTTTATCTGACAATAAATTGGTTCATTGAGTGAGTGTGTGTGTGTGTGTGTGTGTGTGTGTGTGTGTGTGTGTGTGTGTGTGTGTGTGTGTGTGTGTGTGTGTGTGTCTGCGTCTGTGTCTGTTTGTCTGTGTCTGAGTGTTGTTCCTTTTTAAAGTAAATAACACATTGACACACATATATATTTCTACTTCAGATGAGAGAGAGACAGACAGATAGACCGACAGAGACAGAGAGAGATGATAAAAAGCTTGCTGCTGCAGTCTCAATCATTTTATTCTGGAATCTCAGTTCAAAAGTTGTATCTTCTTTTGGAGCAGATGAGCATGTTTCAGGACACACACACACACGTACACACACACACACACACAACACACACACACACACACACACACACACACACACACACACGTCGCGCGCGCGCGCGCGCACGCACACACACACACACACACACACACACACACACACACACACACACACGCCACACACACACACACACCACACACGCGCGCCGCGCGCGCGCACAAACACGAATTATAATAGTATACTCTGTCTGGGTTCATTAGTGTGTACACAGTGGATGTCTAGACAGTAGAATAGGGGGGCTACAACGGCTGGGATTGTTTGGGGGACGGCATGATTCGCAATAACAAGCGAGCAGCCTCTTCCAATCTCAGTCACAGCGCCGACGGTCCACAGGGATCCATAAATGTCCGGACGCTCTGAGGCCACCCACAGAAGTCATCCTGGACGTGTTCAGTGGTACCTGTTCCGAATCGAATTAAGCAGGAGACCATTAATCAGTTAAGTAGTTCTCTCCATACTTCTTTTTTCTTTCTTCAAGAAGTAGATTACCAACTGAAAGCGCGCGTGCGCGCGTGCGTGCGTGCGTGCGTGCGTGTGTGTGTGAGTGTGTGTGTGTGTGTGTGTGTGTGTGTGTGTGTGTGTGTGTGTGTGTGTGTGTGTGTGTGTGTGTGTGTGTGTGTGTGTGTGTGTGTGTGTGTGTGTGTGTGTGTGCGCGCGCGCGCGCCGCGCGCGTGCATTCGTATGTGTGTATGTCCACTATATTGATGAGACCTAACGAAGCAGATAAAATTCAACAAATTTGATCAGAAGACAAGTTGGAACTTGGAGAACTTGACAAGACTTGATAAAGAAGTAGACAAAGTCTATCAAAATAGATAGGACTTGACATTGTTGATGAGACTTGGACAAAAACTATTCAGATTTAACAAAGTAGTGAAGCCTTTTTCCATAAAGTAAGGGCATGCCCGGCCCAAGTAGATGATTTTGAACAAAATGCATATGATTTGACAAAAGATGAGATTGGACGGGATATAGGAAATTGCTTAGCATTGCTTAGCAGATATCTAACGTTCGTGGTTTTATTCTGGTCTGCGGCTATGGTTTATCATTTCCCTTTTTTTTTTTTCCCCCTATTCTCTGTCATTAGTCAGTTGCGTGCGGTTTCTACTTTTGGATTAGCTGTTACAACTTTTGTTGCTGGCGTGTGAAGACTGTGAAGACTAGGACACAGAGCTGGGGGAAATGTCAAACAAGCACGTATTGTCAAAGGGAGTATAGACCTATTTACATTCCATGTCTTTGTGTCTTGTTTCGAGCAGATGACATTCAAGACACTGACTTTCCCAGAAAATTCTGGGAGAAAGTCGTTATGATGCTGCAAAACTTGAAAATGGTTGTCGGACAAACGAAAATGATGTTCCTTTATTAAATGCAGCTGTCTTTCTAGAATATTATGGATGGTTTGGGATTTTGTTTAGATGAGGGTGGCTATCATATGCCTTATCACTGTCTAGTTGCTTGCTGTTTGTTTCGTTTTATCTGGGTGCACACAACGCTGGGTGGTGGGTAACAGGAAGTCGGGGCCGGGAGGAAGTCTGCAGATGTGACCCTTACGTCAACAGATGTCCAATCTCATTATCTCTCATTTCATTAGATACGGTCAGAGTCTGGCAGCACAGCTGGCGTGCTAAAGCTGAGGGGTGGGAGGGGGAGGTTTTGCTGCCTGCTCCTTTCTAGCTGGCTGAAAGCAGAAGCGTCAGACCCAGACGGGAAGCTAAATCTCTGCTTTCAAAGCTTCATGCATCAACGCTGTGTTGTCAAGCATCGATTAATCCTCTCTTTCTGATTAATCAATCGAAAATGAATGAAAAGTCATGAGTAATGATCTCTCTCTCTCTCTCTCTCTCTCTCTCTCTCTCTCTTTCTCTCTCTCTCTCTCCCTCTATGTATGCGTGTGATGGAGAGATAGTATGTGTTTGTGTGTGCGAATGTGTGCTTATGAAAAGAATGGTGGAGGGATAGGGTGGAAAGCGTGCACACTTTGAATACTACTACTTGTTAAAAAAAATAAATTAAAAAAATAAATAAATAAAATAAAAAAATAAATAAAAAAAAATAAATAAAAAACTAGATAAAACCAATTAAAGAAAAATGCCAACTGGACTCTGTAAGAAACTTTGACTAACTAATCTAAGAAACGAATAATCATTCAACATTTTTAAAGAGTGATGACGTCGATCTGTCGGAAGTATTACCACCAGCCATGACAATCAAGTTCTTTGTTTGGGGGCAATGAATTAACAAATGTGAAACACTTAGTGCATTTCCACACATACATCTAACATTTCTACTGAATTTTGTTTTTAGTGAATTTAAACGTAATCTGTGGATTAAGCTTCTTACCTCTCTAGTTATATGAGTTAGATAAGTTTTTGCTGTTTTATTCTGTGTTCCAGAACTGTATGCAATACAGTTATGATAGTACTGAGATTCCGAGTTCTTTTGAGGATTGTTGGAAGCTTTTCTCAGTCTGTTTGTCAATTAAGGAAAAGCATTCTGAAAGATCTAAAGGTATATTAAGTGAAGTTGTGCTTTCCATATTTCTAGCTGCTCTTTTTGCTGCGTGATCAACCTTTTCATTTGATACAATTCCACTGTGAGATGGTACCCAATAAAACGTAACAGTGATCCCTTTAAGTGATAACAGGTGAATGACATGGTAATTTCTAATATAATCTCAAGTCGAATTTTTGAATTTTGGGACTGGAGGGCATCCAGAACCGATCTGCTATCAGTACACACCAGAATTCGACAAGAATTTAGGGGGAAATGTAAAATGAATTCCAAGGACATCAAAATGGCAATGAGCTCTGCACTAAATATGGACAGATTTTTACCAAGATTATAGAGTTTCTCTACATTCAAATCTGGAATAATAAAAGCAGCACCTGCTATGTTATCGTCTAAAACTGAACCATCAGTGAAAATCTTCATATAATTTCTGTAATTTTCATCCAGATGAATATTGACAAGTTCTTTTAATATATAGGGGATCTCTTTTTTTTTTGATATTTCATTGGAACTGATATCAAAAGAGGCTTTGTTTTGCTCCCACCTGGGAATTGGTGAAAGGAGGGTGGTTTAGAAGCAATGTTAGTGATTTCACAGTCCATTTTTGATTGGAAATATAAGACTTAATAGTTTTTAATGATTGGATTTCTCGCGCTCGTTTTAGCAAAATCTACTTCAGATTTTAAAGATACCTCGTTTGTACAGAAATTATTCAAGGTAATACTCTTTAAAGTAAATTTTGAGGCAGATGCTTTTCTTAACTCTTCAAGAGGTAGTATTCCAGCTTCACTGTAAGTTCCTAAGTTAGATGCATGTATGGGAACACCTAGAGCAAGTTTATAAGCCTTGCAGTCAATACTTTGTAATTTATTCAAAAGATTGGGGCGCTAAAAAAAGACTTCTTGGGCATACGTAAGCCGTGAACGCACGAGAGCCGTTGCTAGAGCAATTAAAGTTGTTGTATCTTGTCCCCACTTTTGTTTAGTCACGATCTTCAGAAAGTTTAAACTTTTTCTTGCTTTGTTTGTAATATAGTCAATGTGATGATTCCAAGAAAGTTTAGAATTTATATATACACCTAAAAACTTTTACAGATTTCACATACTGTAAGATAGAACCATTTATGGTAAACACAGGAAGATTCTCTGGGTCGTATCCTGAATTGAATAGTATAATATTTTTTTTTTTCAACAGAAAGAGATAGTTCATTTTTTAGTAGAAATCTATTGATTTTATTTAGTTCGTGTTGATATTTTGATGCGTACATAATTAAGTGATCGTGAGGGGGTTTTTCGCTTCATGGTAACATTCATCCATAAACAGATGTCGTCCGCGAATTGCGCCAATACAACATCTTTAGATAAATCTTTTGGTAAATCGGCCATTAGAATATTAAACAAGATTGGCGAAATCACAGATCCTTGGGGTAATCCCATTTGTAATATCCTTGGGGTTGAATACGTGTGTTCAATTCTTGTTTGAATTGATCTTTTTTCTAAAAAACGTTTGAATATAATTATACATGTTACCGTTTATACCAATATTATTTAGTTTATACAAAAGTCTTTTATGTCTCACACGTTCGTACGCTTTTCTTAAATCAAAAAAGGTTGCTAGGATATTTTTTCGGCGTGCAAATTGTTGTTTGACATGAGTTGTTAGTTTCACTAAGTGTTCTATTGTAGTTCTATCTGTTTGAAATCCAGCTTGCTTTTTTTTTTTTAATGATTTGATGTTTATTACAGTAATGGATTAATCTGTTTAATACGATGCGTTTCCATTAGTTTGCCTGTGTGGGACGTAAGAGCAATGGGTCGATAATTATTAATGTCACTCCGGCTTTTTCCATGTTTGTGAATGGGAACGATGATTGAACGTTTCCATACTTGGGGCAATATGCCATCACGCCAGCATTACGAATAAAACAATGAAGAAAACATAAGACATTAGATGGAAGATGTCGTAGCATGTCATTGGACACCCCATCTAGCCCTACAGACGTTTTCTTAGTGCCCAGTTTTAGATATACATTCCTGCTCTTCTTCAAATGTTATGGGGGCATTCAGATACAAATCAGTCTCATGGATTGCTCTACCGCAGGTAAGCTCTTTTTTCTTCATAATCTTTGTTTGCATTAGTCTGTGCTGACAAACTTTCCGAACTGCTGTTTCTAGCGAAAATGTCAACAAAAGCTTCAGATTTTTCTCAATTTGTTGGGAATTTGCAATTGCTGAATTTGATAGGTTATTGAGGTAGATTTACTCCATGTTTCATTTGTTTTCATTCTTCCCCATACTTTTAGTACGTCTTTGTAACTGAATACTTCATTATTGCAAAAGGACGACCAGTATTGCCTTTTAGCAAAAGCAATGGCTCTGTTAAATTTATTTTTTGCCCCTTTTTTTCTCAAGCAATTTTTCAGCGCGCCCAGGCCCCTTACTACGTAAGTAATCTTTTAGTTTTCATATTTTTCTCCTTTTTGGCCTCTTCGCAAGCCTCATTCCACCAGACATTACCCACATGTTTTTTAGAAGGTACAGGCTTTATCGTTGGTATCGATTGCCTTGCGGCAGTTATCAAAGCATTTGAAACTGGTCATATAACTCGTCGACATCTTTGTTATCTACATCATAAGGATCTATGTAAAACGCTCTTAGTAAAAAGGAAAACTTATTCCAGTCTGCAAATTTGTAGTTAAATTTGGAATTCTATCTTTATTCGATTCAATTCGATTAAGTGTAGGTCTTACGGTTTCTAGTTCGGTAACAATAGGTAGATGATCGCTGTAGAGTGTGTATCGATTAGCGGATTCCATTCACATAGTGGCGCTAGATCAGGAGAAAAAGGTTAGATCTATAGCGCTCGGCTTATGATTAGGATTGTCAGGGATACGCGTTATTCTGCCGTCATTCAAAAGGTAGAGGGACGAATCAACTAGATTTTCTACAAAACGGTTGCTAGTTATTTTATTATTTTCTTTTTCCCAAAATGGAGAATGGGCGTTAAAATCCCCTGCAATTATAAATTTGTTATCAGAATCTAAACTACGAAGCCACTCTGTATTCAGGTCATTGGGGCCTTGCGGTAGGTAAATTGACACTATATTGATTGTCATGTTAGCGTTGACCTGAACTTTGACCGCACAGGAATGAGCTCCTGTGATATCTTGTGGGACAGGACTTTGGCATAGAAGATATTTTCACCTTCACGGATATATATTGCACATTGATTTTATCGTAATTCCCCACATTTTGGGTAATGGGGGGATAGTAAAATCCCTTGAGTTTGGGCAACTTGTCTCTCTTCGGACATTAAGTGAGTGCAAGGCCAGTGCATTGTATGTTTCCTGTCCAAGATGTTGACTCAATTGGTCAAGGCCAGTGGTGGTAGACCGACAGTTCCACTGGAAGACCCTGAAGGATGTGTGTGTGTGTGTGAGAGAGAGAGAGAGAGAGAGAGAGAGAGAGAGAGAGAGAGAGAGAGGACAACATTTTTCTTGGTGACTCACATATATGTATTCGGGTGAATCTAATATCTCTGAAGAAGTTTGTATCATTCTTTATAAAATTTACTTTAGATTTTTCTGTAGAAACCATCGACTCTTGTTTGTTGAAAGTCACATTTCTGTACGGTATAAAGTTCATTAACTGCGATTTGTTAAGCGTTTATCTCTAAGTATTGTGGTTCAGTAATCTTCTCAGTAGCCCATATTTAGATATAAACTCAAAAATTTTGCACAGGTGTAGAAAGTCAAAGGGTACATGAAAGACAGACAGACAGACAGACAGACAGATAGATAGATAGATAGATATATAGATAGATAGATAGACAGATATACAGATATACAGATAGATTGATATACAGATAGACAGATAGATAGATAGATAGATAGATAGACAGACAGACAGATAAATTGAACAAACCCCAAGCAAACAAGTGTCAAACGTCTCATCTGTTCGGCTTTACTGCCTCTTCCCGTGGCGCACAGTCAGTAAAAGTAAAAACGTTCCCATCTTTGACTCTCAGTCCACTTCTACTCGAATGATGGAAATTGTATTTAGGCAACTTAGAAACATAACACTTTTTCTTAAAGTGTATATCAGCAGAAAAACAAGACGGATGGGAACGTGAAGCTATGGGCAGGTGGGAGGGTGGCAAAGACAAGAAAGCTTGTTTGTTGGCACATTGCTCCTACAGACCCAACAGATCGATACAGAAAGAAAATATCTAGTGAGGTGCCCCTTTTTCATGGGAAGTGCACACACCACACACACACACACACACACACACACACACACACACACACACACACACACACACACACACACACACACACACACACACACACACACACACACACACACACACACACACCTGTGTGTATGCGTGTTATTCACACATTTGCATTTTTTTTTCACTCGCTTTACATTCACAATCCATTTCATCTCCATTTCAAGTTTCAACGTACATTTCAAAGTATGTCATTCATCTTAGAAAGTGTGCAATTTCCTTTTTAAAATTTTTGCAAAGTTTGTACCATCTTTAACGAGTTTTTCTTTTTTTTTATGTTTTTTTTTTTTTTAATGAATTAATTTTTTTTTTTGTTTGCTTAGCCTGAACGTTCGCTTTGCGTTTCTTACCAGTAAACAGACACTTGACAGGCCAAGACACGTCATGTGTCCCAATGACGTAATTCTTCTTTACACTTTCAGTGAGTTCTTACATTATGTCTTCGTGCTAGAGAAGGTCCTTTAGGAGACCGTTTTGCTTAAAGCTGTTAGGAGCGGAAAAAAAAAAGAAAGGAACAGTGGTAATTCTTTTTGTATGCGATTTGAGAGGAAAAAATGGGGGGGGGGGATAAGGTCGGAGGGGGGGGGGGGGGGGGGGGGGGGGGGGGGGGGGGGGGGGAGAGCATGTGTGGGAGGTGACCGTTTTGAAGGAAGGGATGATTATGTTTCATCGTGTTGATACACCCACTTGGTTTTCTTTGCCTTGACCTCATCTTAGGATCTCACTGCCCACTTATCTGGATTTACAACTGCTCTCTTCCCATGTTGTTTTTATGTTTCTTGTTCATGTTGTCCTTCCCACTTCAATGCCTGTGTATATAGATCCATAATGTCGCCATCGTCATTCAGCTGGAAAAGTGGTTGCACGTGAATAATCTCTCTCTCTCTCTCTCTCTCTCTCTCTCTCTCTCTCTCTACCACCTGGTCCCCTTACCACCTCTACAGCGATAGCAGGTCACATCAAAAATGACAATCCATATTTGATGAAAAGATGTTTTCAAGACAGGGTTAGTAGTGCCTACTGGAAAAATATTCAAATACACATTTTAAAGGGGGTCATGTGATAGGAACCATGTGTTGCCTCACAAGAATAATTATCAGCTAACTTCGAGAGATGTCACCAAGATAAGAAGTAATAGAGAATATTATCAAAATTTTAAATGTGCTTTTTAAACAACATGGTATATTAACCGCCATTTTGTAAGGCAGATATAAAATATCAGTAAAGAACAGCACGCGTTTAATGAAAATTAACTCATAAGCCATTATGCACAGTTTTTGTGTTTTTCATTAACTTGTTAGCGTTAATTTAAAATCTCAACTTGCTTATGAGAAGAAACGAAATGTGAACTGGAGGGGGGGAAAAAAACATGACACAGTGCCAGTATTAAAAAAAATTGGCTACAGTGATGGTGGAAGAAGGAGGAAGAAATGATTACACAGGCAGCTGGAAATATGGAAATCTTCTAGTGTCAGACCATGTTCATATAGCACCCCATGCCGACAATGCTGAGGAAAAGGGACGCCTGACTGAGTTCATGTTTTAACGCAGCACTGCTTCACAGAGCATGAATTGATTTTTAGTCGGGGAAGAGGAGGGGAGGGGGCAAAAAGAAGGAACGGAAGATATGGGCAGGAAAACATTCCAGACTTCTGGACACTTCCCCCACTCGCTGTTGTCGTACCCTGCATGCACTGCAGGAGACCAGGGACTCGCCAATGTGGTAGATGTTTTGTTACGTTTAACACAGCACAATACCATTGAACGTTCTTATACTGTTTTCAACATTCTAGGGGCTTAATTTAACCAACAGCTCAATACAAACACGAATAATCAGAACAATATACTTTTTTTTTTCCTTCAGGACATTATCATCATCATGAATTCCGGCAGAACGAATCTCCCTTCACATCTGAAAAAGGGGAAACCAGCAGCATAAAGATAAAGTGGGAGGGAAGGGAGCAGCTAAGGACAGGCTGGAAGAGTTTAGGGCAGAAAGAAGTACTC
>JADBJO010003085.1:127500-137500 GCA_016801955.1 Conus betulinus
TCTCTCTAATACACACACATCACATTTTATCACTTTACATATTACTGAATCACATCACATCACATCACATTAGATTACTTATATCTTCTGATTTCTTTCTCTGTGTCATCTGCACAGCTTCAATTTCCAAATACATATATGTTATTTTGTTGCAGAATGTCAAAATGATGAAACTTCTGTACCAAACATTTACCTAAATATACGATATGAAACCGGCGGTTACGGTTTTGTCTGTTTTTATTCCTTTGTATGAATACAAAATTAGGTAATATACCTGCAAGCAAACAATTTCTTCTGCGCAGATTTAGTGATAAAAGAGTGGGTAGGAAGGGAGCACAAAAAATATGTGTCTTGTTCGTCCATCGAATCGACGAGGATCACTTCATTTATCTAGAGGTTGAGGGGGGGGGGGGGGGATGAAATGATTTGTGGATACGCAGGGGGCTGATCAAGCCGATGCGTGCACGGAATGTGCGGTGGCAGCTTGGACAGGCAATGTGGGAGACCCGCCCTTGGTTGCTGGCGCGGGCTTTCCTTGCCTGTCTCTTTTGTTGCACTGCAGCTGTCCTCCGTTCTTCGCGTAAATTGGACACCTTTGAGGGTAGAGTAGCGCCATCTAGCTCGATCCCCAGCAGTTTGTTCCACTTCCCTGGTTTGTTCCCATGTGTCAGGGTTGACGTTAAACGCTTTCAAAGATGTTTGGAGAGTGTTTTTGAAGCGTTTCTTCTGACGTCCATGGGAATGCTTTCCTTGTTGCAGCTCACCGTAGAGGCCGTGAGGCTTGACCAAAATGTAATACACGACAAAAGGGGTGGACAGGAATGAGGGTATTAAACTGTAAGTAATAAGCCGTTCACCGTCAGAATATGGAGACAATAGAATTCTAATCGTAATCAGAACCCTTCGTTACGTCTGTCTGGAGACGGCATTCGTCTCCTTGGTAATACTCATCGGTAGAACCCAGCCCTGCTCTTTTGTTCGTTTAGTTTGGTTTTGGTCTTGGTCGTGGTTTTTACACACACAACATTCCCCGTCATCTATTGTTTCTAAGCATATCCTGTCCATGTATGTGTTGCTTATATAACTTATTTGTTTTGTTTATTTATTTATTTATGTATCTACTCATTCATATAGGCATTTCCTTTGACTTCCCTTCCCCCTTCTCCCGTCCTCAGTGATTCTCTTTTCTTTAACCTCATTGTCTTTAGTTAATAAAAGAAAAATTCTTCCCTTTCTGTCCTTTCTGTCCTCCCCCTTCTTCCCCCCCCATTGAAATTGTAGAAAATCCTCATAATTGTCGTCCGATCCTGTTTTCTTTCATTGCTGTCTTTCGTTTTCTTTCTTTCCTTACTGTTTGTTACTGAATTTATTTATTTATTTATTCAATGACTGATGATTTTTTTTTTTATTGAACCGAGTCAATGCCAGAAGCACTTAGCACTTCCTGTGACCATTCCCAACAGTATTCAAACAATTTGAATAGGTGTCTATCAGGTTTTCGTTAAAAAAAAAAATTTGAAAAAAAAATGTAATGAAACTAACTGAACCAAATGTGTGGTATGTAAACGCCATGATTCTAAATCATATTACGTGCCGAAGAAAACATTCAAATACACTTGGCCTAGCAACACGATTTGTTTTTATGTTTGATCGTTCATATGTAACGTACAAAAGAATGTCCTGTTATAGACAATTGTCTATAAATATACCATCTCGTACCATTGTATTTGAAATGTCATCTTAATGCTGATGAAATTAGGATACGCTAAGTCAGAATGTCAATCATTCATTTGAATCCTTGCATTGAAAAAATGAGTACAACAGATCTTAGATACAATCTCTCTCCTCTCTCTCTCTCTCTCTCTCTCTCTCTCTCTCTCTCTCTCACACACACACACACACACACACACACACACACACACACACACACACACACACACACGCACGCACGCACGCACGCACGCACGCACGCACGCACACACACACACACACACACACACACACACACACACACACTATTGATCAGTGTGGAGAAAACAAGTGCAGGCTAACGATTCCTCCATCACTGCATTATTACTTGTCAAAGATTCAAAAAGAAATGGGTAGTGATAACACAGAGAGATAGGAAATGAGAATAAAAAGCAGAAAAATAGATTATGAGTATAATATCCTTCCCTACCAGCATATGGAGACCATTGTAATCCATCTTGAAGACAGAACCATTCATATTACCTGCCCCGAGTCTTTCCTCCTTGCTGATTCGGACTCACTGAGTCTGTGGTCCTTTGACATCAAATTGAAATATATCACAGTCTGATGATTCTGCAGTATTCTCAGCACCAGGGTCCAACAGCATCCCAAATCAGCCAGCGAAGGGTAGAAGACTAAAACGAAAAGAAAACGCCGTAAAGAATGAAGTTGTTGAAAAACTAAATCCATTATTGTAAACAGTATTAAATGCAGGGGAAAATCTTTGAAACCTATGCTTGAGGATCCATTTAAGATGCAAGGGAGTTCGAAAGGTGTCAGCTCTACCGTTTAGTAACCCAAGCTTTGTCAGTCACAATCGTTATAGACACCTGGCTGAAATGTGTTTCAAGTACCATGTAAAATTCTTTTTCACTTGATTTATCTTGTGAGCTCTCTTTCTCTGAATGTTTCTCTGTCCACATTGCTTTTTACATGTTTTCGTGACCAGCGTTTAGTAATCTGTCTGTCTGTCTCTCTCTGTCTCTCTCTGTCTGTCTGTCTCTCTCTCCTCTCTTCTCTGTCCCCTCTCTCTCTCTGTGTCTCTCTCTCTCTCTCTCTCTCTCTCTCTCTCTCTCTCTCTCTCTCTCTCCCTCTCTCTCTCTCTCTCTCCCTCTCAAATTAAATCAACAGCCTAGAGTCTAGTTCGATATCTTTCTGTTTAAAATCAACTTCATCTTCGCATAAAAGCAAGACAGTGACATGATCTTAAAGCTTTCACTTGAAAAGGTGTGTGTTTCTCTATGCACCAAAAAATAATAACAGCCTCTGAGTGGAAGAAGCAGCCATTAGCACACCACCTCCTGAATTTTCTTTTCTTTCCAGACCACGTTCTTTCTACAGTCAGTGAATGAATCCCGCCTTCTTTTCCTGTGCTAAATAAACGAAGCCTGCTGAACGACCATTTGCTTGACAGACACGCAATGGTGCCAGACATCGTTATAGACATCTGGCTGAAATAAGTTCAAGTACCAACTTAAACTCTTTTTTTTCCCTTGATTTGTTTGGTGAGCTCCGTCTCTGTTTCTGTCTCTTCTTGTTTGGTCTGTCTGTCTGTCTGTCTGTCTGTCTGTCTGTTCTCTGTCTCCTCTGTCTGTCCTCTCTCTGTCTCTCTCTCTGTCCCCTGTCTGTCTGTCTGTCTCTCTCTCTCTCCGTCTTTGTCTCTGCTCATCTCTCTCATCTCCTCTCTCTCTACTCTCTCTCTCTCTCTCTCTCTCCGTTCCCTCCTCTCTTGTACCTATCCCCCTCTCCCTCATGCCCTCTCTCCCTTTCTCTCTTACGGTGCTTATTCCCACTCTCTCTCTCTCCCTCCTCTCTCTCGTCCCTCTCTCTCTCTCTCCTCTCCTCTCTCTCTCTTTCTCTCTCTCCTCTCTCTCTCCTCTCTCTCTAGCTCTTTGCTAATCCTTATATTACTATCTCATCCATAAAATGCAATCATTTTATATCACTATGTTATACATAAATGCAGTCGTTTTAGTGATGTATTTATAATGGGTGAGGTTTGGTCTGGCATGACGAGAAAATGAATGTGCATTTTGCCTGCAATTATGTACAAGTGATCAGTTTCCCCACTTTTGTCAGACTCGGATTTGTCCAGAATGACCACTCTCTGAATCAGAGTACTTTTGGTCTATTGGATTTTTCCAGCAGACCACTCGGATTTGACTAACCTTTACTAACTAGTCGAACCACTGGACTACAAAATATTTCCGCGCTTCACCATTTTTAGTTTTTGTAGAGTGTACAACTCGCCCTGTTCGCACAGCACCACGTCATGTTTGCTACCAGCACTTGATACGTTATGCGGGTTATAACAACTCGCCTTTTCGCTCTGTACCACGTCATGTTTGCTGCCAGCACTTGTACTATCGGTTATAACAATCTGTGTTTTCTCATTATGACTGTCTGTCTCTCTCTGTTTCTCTTACTCTCTCTCTCTCTCTCATATCTCTCTCTCTCTCTCTCTCTCTCTCTCTCTCTCTCTCTGTACAAAACCCTCTCACGCAATTCGAACAAAACATAACACAAAAAGGCGCTAACACAACACAAGGTAATGTTGCAGAGCACAAGACAACGCTCTGCAACCTTATACAGTTACAGTCTGAAAGGGAATTTGGCCACTGTGATGATGGAGGCGGGAGACAGGAAGAAATGCTCAGGCAGCCATAAATCTATCAACCTGCCAATGTTATACAAAGTTTGTGGCGTCCTCTGAGATGATGGTGAAAGAAAGCACGTGCTTTTCAGGCTGGTTTTTTTTTTCAACGCAACACGACACCGTAAACCATAGATCGATTTTTTAAGGGGAAGGGGGAGGGGGCACACGAGGAATGGAAAGAATAGGCAGGAAAACATTCCAGACATCTGGAAACTTCCCACACTCGCTGTTGGTGTACCGCGCCTGCACTGCTGGAACAAGGAACTCGCTTAGACCATAGATGAGTTGTTGCCTTCAACACAACACAATGCTGTCACACACTTTCTTTTTTTGGTTTTCGTCATTTTTGTGGGTGGTTTAACCAACTGCATAATACAAACAGGAAAACTCGCAATAATATACACACAGTATCCTTATTCTCATACTACTGGTGAAAGTCTGTAGACAGCAGGCATGCACACATGCTGCATATTCCATTAGACCATATACATATCAAAGGACTGAAAAGATTTCCTACCACCCCCTTATTCCTTAAAGGAGGCATCCTAGTACCATCTCCGTTGAGATCCATATATCGCAAAGAGAATGAAGAACAAAAAGGGGAAAAAAAAGAAAAGTCAGCCACTGTGGCTGACGTCTCACCTCCCAGATGGAGGGTCCTTGGGTTCGATTCCCATCTGAGCCATTATTTGTGGGATTTGTTTTGCCTCAACCAGCTCGTGTCCAGCGTAGAGACTGCTATGGCTTAATTGGGAATACTGGGATCACGCAGTCGAGTTTTCATCCACTCAATGGATATATCTTTGAGGGGTTTGCTCAAATTTCCTGTCCCGAAACTGCAGGTGTTTTTTTCTCTTGCGCTTGGTTGACACGGGAATATGTTTATGAAAGAAAGCATAGAGTTCAGCTCTGCCATGCAGTGTCAGACCAGAATTGAAATCCATTGTATCATCTCCATCATCATCATCATCATCATCATCATCGATCAGCATTAAAAGAAAGTCTCAAAATTCTGTGGCCCTTCGTGCTTTGCTCTCAGTTTTGATTGCCTCTCAATGTCTATGGCCTTGGTTAAATTCTGTCGGGATCACCGGCATCAGCAAACTTACGGGGACTATCACTGGATGGATATAGCGGTGCTCTCCAGAGGGAGAGCTCACTAATGCCGGCTCTGTAATTGCTCAATTGTCAGTAGGAGGCATAGTAGTAACTGGATTACATTGTAATTTGGATCACAACAGGCATCACAGAACGCCATTGAAGTGACTCCTTGGCAGAGCATGCACTGTATCTTCTGATGGGTTGTCTCATGACAACTTGACATTGACTGTTCCTTGTGGATTATTGGTGCTGGGGTGTGGTGGGATGGGCCGGTCTGTGGCTGTGAATGAATGGTGGGAATGAGTGGGTAAGTGCAATGTCACTGAGGTGGACCGAGGAGATTGGACAGCAAAAGTAAAAAGTAATGATATATACATGATAATGACTAGATCATCAAAATGTTTCAGGAACATAGCAGGAAGAAGTCAGTATAGAAATGTAAGTTAAAACAACTAAAATACTTTATTTATAAACCTAATACATGGTAATGACAAAAAGGAGGAAGACGGAAAGAGATCGAATTTTCACTTAAAAAAAAAAAAAAAAAAAGAGGGCAGGGGACATCCTATTGAGTCGTATATTTCAGCTCAATACAACAGACAGACACGTTTCAAATTCAGCATTCAGGCTTGTTTATGATTTATAAGGGGGAAAACATAATTCCAATATCAAATGTATTTATTTCAATTTTGACATCTTTGTCACATAAGTTTTGTTTAAATGCCGTTCTATGGTGTGTTTTTTTTTTCAAGTTTAGTTCTGATTGTTTCTTTTGTAAAATAAAAGACCAGTTGTTTCTATAGTCCCTTCTGACATACTCGTACCCTTCGAAATTTCATTTTCACCACCTCTCTCTCTCTCTCTCTCTCTCTCTCTCTCTCTCTCTCTCTCTCTCTCTCTCTCTCTCTCTCTCTCTCTCTCTCTCTCTCTCTCTGTCTACCCACTCATTTACTCCCTGTTTTTGTTTATGCCAATGATAAGATGTGAATGGCTAAATGATTCTATTATAACTGTTTGGGATTTGACATTAATTTGAGTTTTTATCCAACAGTACGACACAGTCTTACTTGATTTCGAGGCAAAAACAGGGGAGAAAGGGTGGAGGAAAGGGAGTGGGTGGGTCGCATATGGTAGAAGGGGGAGCGGAGGGGTAGAAAATTAAGTACTCAGTCAACTACACATTTCACGTAACGTATATCAGACGATGATGAAGGAATCCTCCGCCAACACTGCTGCAGTCAGGGACACTTTCATGAGTCCTTCATTCCGACACAACACAGCTCCGGTCAGTTTTCAGTGGAAAAGGAGCAGTAAGTTGTAACGGCAGAAGAGAAGCGGAGAGAAAATAACGCAGGCAGTTGGGAACTTCTGACTCTGCATCGCTGAGGTCTGACCCTGCTCTTGGAGCCTCCACAGCCATGCACACACCACTGCAAACAATGCTGGAGCACTGGCTTGCTGAAGAACCATTCCTTTTAGAAACACAACATGACACAAGTGAACTCCATAACTTAACTCAGTTCTGGAGGGTTGGTTTTTTGGAAGTGGGGGATGAGGCAGAACAGGAAGAGAAATTTTGAAACAGAAACCTGCCATCCGACGAACATCGGCCTCTGCACTTGGTGTTTACTAGTCCTGCTGAAACAAGGGGCACGCTAGTGGGGTGTTACTTTTAACACAACACAGAACAAGAGATTAGTCAGTCAAGAAAGGGAAAGATGCTGAAGGTGACGGGGAGGGAGAGGCGTGGGGCAATGACTGAGAGAGAGGTGAAGAGCCGAGGTTGAAGAAAATAGTCTGGTCGCTAGCTGGAAACCTCCCACTCTACCGAGGACAGAGCAAGAGACGCTCATGAATTCCGGCACAATGCAGCTAAGTTAACCGTCAAAACAGGAGAAGTGGGTAGCAAGAATGTGAAGGGGGAGGAAGAAGAACCAGTGGAGGACAGGGCAGAAGACTTAGGGACAGAAATACGTACTCTGGTAGCTGGAAACCTCTCACCCAACTAATGTCAGAGCTTTGGACACATTAAGGAGTCATTGATTCCATCACAATACAACTCAATTTTCAGTCCAAGAAGAGAACAGAGAGAGAGAGAGAGAGAGAGTCCAGGCGATGGGTTGGGAAGGGGAAGGGGAAGGGGGAAAGTATGTAGACAGAAGCTGGAGTGCTCTCAGCCAGTCGATTGCTGCTGGCGTCTCGACACTGCAAGAGCGAGGGACATTGGTAACTCATTAACTTGAGCACAGTACAACACACCACAGCTCACATTTGAAATTAAGATTAAGGACAGAGGCGTCGTAAAGATGTAGTGTGGAGAGGGGGGAGAGAAGTAAGGAGGTAGAGGGGGTGAGGTGGAGGGAAAGGGAGTGGAGGAAGTGGACAAGAAAAAGTACTCAGGCGGCTGAAATGTTTAACATCACCAAAGTCAGGCGACGGTCTCAGTGTCCCCTGGTTATGCTGCAAGGGAACAATGATCATTTGTAAAATTTAACGGCAAAACAAATAAGGAAGGCCTCTTTTGGTCTCAAGGTGAAACAAAAATGCATGTAAATAAACTCCAAACTGATGCTGTTTTCTGCACATTTCACCCTGGACAGATGCAGACACCAAGCATACGGAGCTAAGAAAAAATATTCTGGGAAAAAAAAAAAAAGAAAGTTTTGAAAGTACATGTTTTGTCAATATTTCCTAAACTGAAAAGACCACACAAGAACAACTGATGAATAAACAGTTAAATACCAGGGCTTGCTGGGACATCTGTGAAAGGGCAAAATAGTTTGACAGTACCATACACCAGAAAATGACAGGGTTCAATAATACTATGAAATGACATACAGTTTTCGGTGAAGAGAAAAGGGGAGATAATGGTGAAAGGGAAGCAATGAATACTTTCAACACACAGAAATCTGCCTCTGCAGCATAATCTATTCCAATACGACATACAAAACAAAATCTAATGCTCACTGTAACACGTAATACAACACATACAATGCACTAGAACACAAGACAGTGCAGTGCAGCACTTGACAGCATACAACCACACAGAACAAAACACACCATCAAAACACAAGTCATGGCAGTGCTGCACAGTCTACTATACTCCAGTCACACAACACATTCTAATACACCACAATGAAGTGCAACACAATACAGTGCAGTACAACACATTAACCCAGTGCAATGTAATATAAAAGTTTTTTTTAAGCACACCCCAACGTACAACTATTCCACTCACCACATCACAATACAATATGGTACAATATAACACAGCTTTTACAAATGCCAGAAAATGAAAACAAAACGGGTGATGAGTAACATTGTAAAGGAGGTTGGGCCAAACATAGTGCAGCTGAAAAACCCCGAAGATAACAGACCATGCTCTCGATCCCCTGTCAACTGGAAACCAGGAGAGGAGCAATAGAGTGATGACGAAGTCGGGAGTTGTTACGGGGGTGGTGAGAGGATGGTAGGAGAATAATTAGACAGCTTCATTTTCAGCACGACAGTTGATGGACTGGAGGGAGCCACGGAGCCACAGCATGGCTGACACGACACCTCTTTGATGGCGTCGATCGAGGCCAGAGATCAAATCGAGTGCATGCTTGGAGAAGAAGAAAGAAAAAAGAAAAGACCGAAAAAACAAAGAGAAAGAAAGAAATGAAGATGAGAAAGAGAGAAAAAAGAAGCACAGAGAGAGTTAAAGGAAACGATTTGTAAGCAAATAAGAAGGCGTAGTCCACATGTTCGAAATCGTGATGTTTTACTCCATGATTTTGACAGAAACACAGATGGAATGTCAACATTCCCTGTTTCCTGTCCCTCCCTTCCAAAACAGTCCACAAAAAGTATAGCTGTTTTGTGTGATCTAACCAAAGCAAAGTCGGACATTCAAACTTTTAAATGCCACTTTCCTTTCCTGAAAGTGCACTGAGAAAGAGCAGAAAAGAGCTGTAGTTATTTGACTATCAAATGAATGGAGCAAACAAATTATGACACACGAAGAGAACAAGACCTGTTTATCCTCTCCAAAACTTGGCAGAATCACCACCTCAGCTCGACAATGAACCATTCCCTGTTCCAAAGTCCAACCCCAAAGTCTGCACTTTCGCTAAATATGACACTGTCCTACACGATCTCATAGGCTGATTCAAAATCAAAAACAAAACTTAACGCCAGAGCCATAACTGTTTTCATCATTTACCTTGAACTGCGCAAGGAGATCTAAGTAGGGGAGATATCCTGCACGCTTGACACACGAATCTCAGAAGACATCGATGATATTCCACTCCACCGATCTAAATCACCCTGAACATCAATCACTCCAGACATAACATCTACTGTGTTAGAGTCAAGGCCCATCATCAGTTACAAGAGGTAATCGTTTAAGGTACCTTGGAGGAATCTCACCTCAATGCCAGATTGGGTACACTTTGACAACTTAGCATCAAGACTGAGAAATAGCCTGTCTACTACACACACACACACACACAC